>NKZO01001678.1:0-65817 GCA_002370185.1 Metschnikowia sp. 01-655c1
GTTTGGAATGGTCATTGTTACGATCGGACAGAGTAGGCTTCATGAATCCTCTATAGGCAGGGCCCTGCCTATCGTGGATCTAACAATTTAAGCCATTTCAATCTACACAACAGCAGAAAGGATCTACAGGGCAGCAGAAAGGGTATGAGGAATTTTGCTACTTTAAGCTTTACATGTCTCTCAGACTTTTGGAACCTGTTCTGCTTAAAACTACTATAGTATTTTTCAAAACTATTCAAACCTGCACAACAAAATGTTTCGTACCACTTCAGACAGTCTTTCAAAGCAAATGGGGTAATGTTTCATACCAACTTTTACTAGAAATCAATATTATAAAATGTTAAATCTGAATGATTGCCTCATATGTAGTACATTTAGGAGTCTTGCAGTTTCAATCAAGGGCTAGAACGGACTGAACATTGTTTGGGTGCAACCCCCGGAATTGGCTGCCAAAACACCCGTACACCCGGCTACCTCAGCAGAAAAAGGCCCAACGCAAACGATCTTTTTTTCATCATACGAAAAGAAGAGTGGGTTTGGTGGAATCCTGGAATTCCGGACTTTACAATGCATATTTTTGTAGTTGAAAAGGTTTGCTGTTGGTCTTTTAAAGGTGCCCTGATCTTTATGATCACGTGACCACCGTTGAGTTCCGGTCTCGTGCTACTTTCCACTAATACCAAAACCACTACACCATAAATTGGCCAAATATCAAGGAGAATCTTAATCTGGTAAAAACCGGATGCTCTAAAACAGAATTCCACTCGCTGGTTTGGATAGTTTTGAAAAAACACTGTATGTACTACATTTAGGAGTCTTGCAGTATCAATCAAGGGTCAAAATGGACGGAACTGAAGTGGAGTGTGGTTTGAATCGTTTTATCGAGGGGGTTTGAATAGTTTTGAAAAACACTGTATGTGGTGCGACCTCTCAAAGCTGTATTTTGGGGCCGTTTTACGTTCTAATTGGATAGGTATAGTGGTATGATATTTATATATAATAACATTGGGAAAAAATGGGTGTATGTACAAATGTGTTAGATTCTTGTTATAACGTTTAGTACTAAGCTATCTGTATTCGTTGATGATTCCTCAAAAGGAGGAATCTGAGCTACTTATATTACTATTCAAAGAGAGGCGGAGTAGAAAGGTGGAGTAGAATGCTGAGTAACAATGGTCATTGTATCAGGTAGAGAGGTTTCATAATATCTCCATAGGTAGAGATCTACCTATGGTGGATCTGACAAAATGGGGGGGGGGGTTATTTATATGTAAGGTACTGTATATGTATCAATAAATACTATGAAAGGAATCTATGATGGAGAAAGAAAAAGAGTTAGAACAGTATATCCCATCCACTCACCATGTAGTATCGTAGAGTATAGAATGTAATGAGTATAGTGAATATAGCCCATAGAATATAGTAGAATATAGTAGAAAGTATAGATTAGTAGAGTATAGAATAGTATAGGACTTAGTATAGGACTTAGTATAGTATAGTATAGTATAGTATAGTATAGTATAGTATAGTATAGTATAGTATAGTATAGTATAGTATAGTAGAGTATAGTATAGTATAGTATAGAGTATAGAGTATAGTATAGAGTATAGTATATTATATTATAGTAGAGTAGAGTATAGAATAGTGGAGTATAGAATAGTGGAGTAGAGTTTAGTATTCTATAGTAGAGTAGAGTTTAGTATGGTGTAGTGTAGTATAGTGTAGTATAGAATATAGTAGAATATAGTAGAAAGTATAGATTAGTAGAGTATAGAATAGTATAGGACTTAGTATAGGACTTAGTATAGGATATAGAACAGAGAATAGTAAGTGTATAGTAGAATAGAAAATCGTACCAATTGGAAATATAGTATGATAGGCTATACATGGTATAGTATAGTATAGTGTATATCATACGATATTGCGGGATGAAATAATGAGCAGGACTATGGAATATAAGGTTAAATCAGTTTATTGTAATATAGAACTGAAAATATAGGCTGGACAGTAGTAGAGTAGAGTATAGAGTATAGTATATTATACGATATCATGGGATGGAGTGTTGAGCTTGACTATGAGTAGAGTATAGCTTGGTGTGGTATAGTATAGTATAGTAGACTATAGTATAGTAGAGTAGAGTAGAGTAGAGTAGAGTAGAGTATAGTAGAGTAAAGTAGAGTAGAGTAGAGTAGAGTAGAGTAGAGTAGAGTAGACTAGAGTAGAGTAGAGTAGAGTAGAGTAGAGTATAGTAGAGTAGAGTAGAGTATAGTATAGTATAGTAGAGTAGAGTATAGTATAGTGTTTTTCAAAACTATTCAAACGAGTGCAGCAAAACAATTCAGACCACACTAGCAAAATTAAACAAACCAATGGTTCAAAAGGTTTCGTACCCCTTCAGACAGTCTTTCAAAGCAAATGGCGTAATGTTTAACACCAACTTTCATTAGAATTCAACGTTCTGAAATCTTAAATCTGGAGGATTGCCATATATGTACTACATTTGGGAGTCTTTCAGTACCAGTGAAGGGCTAGAACGGACGGAACTGAACTGGAAGGAGTACAAAACTTTTTGAATTATTGGTTTGTCTAATTTTGCTAGTGTGGTAAAAATTTCGCCGCCCTGATTTGAATAGTTTTGAGAAACACTGTATAGTATAGTATAGTATAGTATAGTATAGTATAGTATAGTATAGTATAGTATAGTATAGTATAGTATAGTATAGTATACTATAGAGTATGGTAGTATAGTATACTATAGAGTATAGTAGTATAGTATACTATAGAGTATAGTATAGTATAGTATAGTATAGTATAGTATAGTATAGAGTATAGAGTATAGTATACTATAGAGTATAGTAGTATAGTCTTAGACCTACCATGGGTAGACACACTACCCATAGAGGTATCTTTCGAGCCTACAAATGCCAGTGACTCATCCAAGGCATCATAACCCGTGACTTGGCCTCATCGATTCACCTTACCTCGTGACATGGCGTTTAACTGCCCTGCTTCACTCTCTGGTATTCACTGGCTAGCTATATAATTACTGGGATTTCCACTTATTGGGGATCCATCAACGAATGAACATAACTCCTAGTATTAGACGTATTCAAGAATCTAACATATAGTATAGTATATAGTGGAGTAGAATATAGTATAGTAGTTGGTATAGAGTATGGTGGAAGATAGTGGAATATACTGGAGTATAGTGAATATAGGCCATAGAATCTAGTACAGAGTATAGTACAGAGTATAGTACAGAGTATAGTATAGTATAGTATAGTATAGTATTCTATAGTAGAGTATAGTATAGTATAGTATTCTATAGTAGAGTAGAGTTTAGTATGGTGTAGTGTAGTATAGTGTAGTATAGAATATAGTAGAAAGTAGTAGAAAGTATAGAGTATAGTATAGAGTATAGTACAGAGTATAGTATAGAGTATAGTATGGTATAGTTAAATATGGTATAGTATAGTATAGTATAGTATAGTATAGTATAGAGTATGGTGGAAGATGGTGGAAGATAGTAGAATATACTAGAATATACTAGAATATACTAGAATATACTAGAAGCGATGACTTATGAGAAGACGTGAGAAGACTGAGAAGACTGAGAAGACGTGAGACTGAGGGAAGAGGTGGGGGTCGGTGCGGAACTGCACGCATGCGCATGCTACAAAATTTATTTCTGCTCATCGCTTTTCCCCACCACCAGCATGTCTTCATTACTCCCCATCAGCACCTACAACTTGGCGCTCGAGCCATTCAACCCTCTTCCTGCATTGGACGAGGACTTCCCCGTGACTGTGAGATTGACCATGGCTGCCTTGGACCCGGAGGCTGTGGACGATAAGGAAGAGCCTTCCACCATCAGAATCTTGAAGAAGGCCAGACTCTTTGAGGACCTGGACCTGGACTTGGACCTGGAGGATGACGACGACGATGAGGAGGATGAATTAGATGACGAGGAAAAGACCGAAAACAAGAAAGAGAAGAATGAGAAGAACGAGAAGAAGGACAAGAAGGACAAGAAGGTGCAGGAGGATGAGAATTCCGGCTCCGAAAATGGCTCCGAAAATGGCTCTGATGCTGGATCTGACAATGGATCCGATGCCGACTCTGACGGCGACTCCGATGCCGACTCCGATTCCGAGGTGGATGACGAGATCGAGGAGTTCGTCCTCTGTACTCTCTCCCCCAAGGTGCAGTTCCAACAGACTCTTGACTTCACCATCTCGCCCGACGAGGAGGTGTACTTTGTGGTGACCGGCTCGTACCCCGTGCACCTTTCCGGAAACTACGTGGAGCACCCAGCGGACGATGACGAGGATGAGTACGATTCTGACGACTACGACTCCGATGAATTGGACGACTACTACGAGGATGCCGAGGGAGAGTACAACTTGACCCCCGATGAAGATGAGTTGATGAACATTGAAGACTTGGAGGACTCATCGGATGTGGAGCGCAAGATCGAGGAGTTGGTCCAGAAGGACGAGGCGCAAAAGGGAAAGAAGAGAGCTGCCAAGGACGAGTCCAAGGAACCTAAGGAGTCCAAGAAGCAAAAGAAGGAGAAGGCCGAAAAGACCGAAAAAAAGGAAAAGACCGACAAAAAGAATGACAAGGCCGATAAGAAGGTGCAGTTCACCAAGGACTTGGAGCAGGGCCCTACGCCTTCCAAGGAAAAGAAGGACAAGACCGAGAAGAAGTTCAAGACCCAGACCTTATTGGGAGGAGTCATCACCGAGGACCGCAAGACCGGAACCGGAGCTGCTGCCAAATCCGGCAACAAGGTGGGAATCCGTTACATTGGTAAGTTGAAGAACGGAAAGGTCTTTGACAAGAACACTTCCGGCAAGCCATTCGTGTTCAACTTGGGCAAGGGTGAGTGCATCAAGGGTTTCGACTTGGGTGTGGCCGGCATGGCTGTGGGTGGAGAGAGAAGAGTGATTATTCCTGCTAAGATGGGTTACGGCTCGCAAGCCTTGCCTGGCATCCCTTCCAACTCCGAGTTGACCTTTGACATCAAGTTGGTTTCGCTCAAGTAGACACTAGGTCATTGACTGAACGTTTAATACTGTGCTATGAATAAAAAATATTTGTGAGAGCTTTAGGGTAGAGCTTTAGGGTAGAGCTGTAGAATGGAGTGACTGGGGCTGGGACCGGAACTGGGACCGGAACTGGGGCCCGTGCACCCGTGCACCAGGCAACCTCAGCAGAAAAAGCACCAACGCAAAGCACTCTTTTTGGGAGCAAATCACTTGGTTTTGGGTTAGTTGGAAAGCTGCAATTCCGGACACCAAGGAGATGTTTTTTTTAGTAAAAGTTTTTGAGTGTGGAGCTTTTTAGTGTTGAAGATAGTTTGGACCGCCCTCAATTCCGGCCCTCAATTCCGGCCGCACCATACCCATACTATCGCATTCATCCTTTCATACTACTCTATATTATACTCTATATTATATTCTATATTATACTCTATACTATACTCTATACTACTCTATACTATACTCTATACTACTCTAACTATACTCTATACTACTCTATACTACTCTAAACTATACTAGCTTCTAATAGCTATGATGGTTTACTCCATTGTACTACTCTATACTCTATACTGACCCTACTATCTATAGAGCTTATAGTTGCTATATCAACTTATACCAGTTGTCCATCCTCCATCCTCCATACTACACTCTATTCTCATGAACACTATACTGGACTGTATTTGACTACTCTATCTCTACCCTCTATACTACCATACTCCCTACTCTACTTCATACTTCATACACTATCCCCTACCCTAATCTACTCTACCCTAATCTACTCTACCCTAATCTACTCTACTCTACCCTAATCTACTCTACTCTACCCTACTACACTATAACCTTGGAAGAGACCACTGGGTCTTTCGTGGACCGAGCATTTGAGCTACTCATTGGGTGTGTGCGGCCATGTCAGCCATTCATGATGCGCTTGTCGTGCTCACCCTACGTTCGTGCGCTGCTGCCATTCCTGCCCTCATCCTGCCTCATCCTGCCCTCATCCTGCGCTCTTCCTGAATCATCACCATCGAATAGTGAGTTGCACCCGCACAATCAACTATACTACGCCCACACACCACCCACTAGACTACACACTAGACTACACACTAGACTACACACTACACTATACTACACTAGAATACACACTACACTATACTACACTAGACTACACTAGACTACACACTACACTAGACTACACACTACACTATACTACACTAGACTACACACTACACTAGACTACACACTACACTAGACTACACTATACTATACCACACTATACTACACACTGATATACAGTATAAGCAATTAATAAAATAATAGTAATTAATAAAATAATAGTAATTAATAAAATAATAGTAATTAATAAAATAATAGTAATTAATAAAAACTACTTAAGCATGGTAGATGACGGGATCAGAATGTATAATCTCTCATGTATAAGCTCTCATATGTATAATCACGTGTATAATCTCTCATGGTATAAGCTCGGAAGTGTATAAGTATGACACTGAGACATGAAGAATGTCACTATAACGAGATTGGTATAGATTTTATATAAGATGGAATAATCTGGGGATAATCTGGGAATAATCTGGGAATAATCTGGGAATAATCTGGGAATAATCTGGGAATAATCTGGGAATAATCTGTGGTGTAAGATAGGTGGTGTAATATCTGATGTATGAGTCTCAGAGGTTGACTGTAGTAAGGTATGCAGATGAAGTCGCATATGGAGAACTCTCATATCAAATGATAATATTGTTAGTTAGTGACCTTTGGTTTAATAGTACAGACAGAGACTGACAAAAACAGAGAGACTGACAGAAACTGACAGAAACTGATAAACTGACAGAAACAGTGATTGACTGAGACAGAGTAAGAGACTGACTGATTGTGGTTTACTGCTGCTGCTCTTCTACGCTATTTCTTCCACTGTACTCCTACACACACCACACACTACACACACCACACACTACTACACACTACCAATATGCTAAGATAATAATAGAGAACAATAGGGTGAACAGGTCGTAACAATCATTATGCTATTTGGGCGACTATTGTTACTGAGTGTGTAGTCAAGTGTAATCAATTGTAGTACTGTGTGTAATCAATGGTAGTACTGTGTGTAGTTTTTTTTTGAAATTATTGTGTAGTTATGTAGTTTTTGTGTAGTTATGTAGTTTTTGTGTAGTTATGTAGTTTTTGTGTGGTTGTGTTGTGTTGTGTAGTCGTGTAGTTGTGTAGTTGTAGTAGAGTTACTGTAGTATGAATGGCTTACTTGAGTTTTGGGAATCGGGATATTCGCAATTTTCTATGGAAATACTCTCATGTACTGAAACTTCAAACTAGGACGAAAAATCAGAAACCCCATTGATAAGACCCAAAAAAAGTCTAATTGTTATTTAACTATAGAATTTTGAAATAAACTTAAATTAAGGATATTTCACCTGGTCACGTGACATAGACCACACCTCCTTACACCACTACCCAGTCACTAGTGGTTACTGAGAACAGCTAAAGGGGTGAGAGACAGATGTGGACAAGCGAGAGACAGATGTGAACAAGCGAGAGACAGATGTGGACAGGCGAGAGACAGGCGAGAGACAGGCGAGGGACATGTGATGGATAGGTAAAGTAGCTGACTAAGGGAAGGACCTAAGGACAGGGGGAACTGGGTGGATAGAAGTGGATGGTATTCTGATGCGTGCATATAGCCAATGCGCCCATGCCTAAATGCTTATTGTTCGGTAACCTCATTCCCCCCATTGTTCTAATCCGATGTCAGATCTGATACTTCCAATCTTATCTGACAGCCCGGTGGAATGCCGCCCCATCTCACTTCTTATCGGCTTTGCCAAGCAAACGACTGTGAATCTTGGCACCGCGAAATACCAAGAAAGAATGGTTGCTGCACTTCGGCTAACACCTCCAGATAACAGGAATCGTGGATACGGAAAACCAATGTGGATTTGTGCTGGCCTTTCGGGCTGCATAAGCAGGGCGTCCCGATCCATGGAGGTGGTGGTTCCACGCGCCAAGCAATGTAGCTTATCTGTACCAGGCAAAAGCGAAGCCCAATCATGTAGCAAGAAAGATCCACCATGCATTTCCACCATGCATCGCGTTCGTAATAGATCAATCAGACCAAGTATTTCCAGATCCATCCTCTTTCAAATGAGTCATTTGCTGTTTCCCCCACTTGGCCAATGCTATTCTGCAGTATTAGCATGATGGGGGTTCTGCACTTTTGCTGACTGTGACAAAGTGCCTGCAGTCTGGGTGACTGGGATGAGTGATCTGCAGTCAGTGTGACCGGGAGCTCCTTTGATCACTTGCATAGGCGCCTTGCAGCTGGATCAGCCGTAGCTCGCCCTAGTCGCTTCCATAGTAGATTAGAGTCGCTCGGCAATCTCCATCTCTTATCTTTGGCCATGGTATATATCAAACACTCACCCAATAACGCCCGTTCTTCGTTTCCAACTGAACAATGGCCATCATGAACATTCTTGCGCGGACTAAACACAAGTGGTCCACCAAAGAAGGTCTCTTGGGAGACTATGACTATGCATATCTTTTTTTGCCTGATATTCCCTTCACAAAGAAAACCCCAAAGACCCAGCCCTTCTTTGGCTTGAATTCCTCTATGCCTGTTGTTTTGGGCTTGGTCTTGGGCTTCCAGCACGCTTTGGCAATGCTAGCCGGCGTGGTTACCCCACCCATGATCATTTCGGGCGCTGCTCATTTATCCACCGATACTCAGCAATACTTGGTATCAGCATCACTCATCACATCCGGGCTTTTGTCTTGCATTCAAATCGCTCGTTTTCGCATCTGGGGCACCAAGTACTTTATCGGCACTGGGCTTCTTTCCGTGGTGGGCACGTCATTTGCCACCATTTCCATCGTCACCAAGGCCTTTCCCATAATGTACAGAAATGGCATGTGCCCCACGGTTGACGGAGTTCCGCAGCCTTGCCCCAATGGCTATGGCTATATTCTTGGCACCGGTACCTTGTGCGCCTTGATTGAGATCCTCTTGTCTTTCTGCCCTGCCAAGTACTTGCAGAAAGTGTTTCCGCCCTTGGTCACGGGCCCGGTGGTGCTCTTGATCGGAGTGCACTTGATCGAAACCGGTTTTCAGAATTGGGTGGGAGGCTCCGATTGCGTGGATAAACTCTGTGGTGTTAAACAGTTGCCATGGGGCTCGGCCCAGTTCGTGGGCTTGGGCTTCTTGGTCTATGTGACCATTATCTTTTCTGAAAAGTTTGGCTCGCCAATCATGAAGTCCTGTGCAGTGATTGTGGGGTTGCTCCTGGGGTGCATTGTTGCTGCTGCATGTGGGTACTTTTCCGACTTGCTGATCAAGGCTGCTCCAGCGGCCACGTTCATCTGGGTCAAGACTTTCAGATTGAGGATCTATGCGCCCACCATCCTTCCGTTTTTGGCCGTGTACATTGTTTTAATGATGGAGGCCATTGGCGACATCACCGCCACTTCCGATGTGTCGAGGTTGGAGGTGGAGGGCGAGTTGTATGAGTCCCGGATCCAGGGCGGCATCTTGGCCGATGGCATCAACGGCGTCTTGTCGGGCTTGTTCACCATCACGCCCATGTCTGTGTTTGCCCAAAACAACGGAGTCATTTCAGTCACTAAATGTGCCAACCGGACCGTGGGCTTTTGGTGTGCCTTTTTCTTGGTGCTCATGGGTGTTTTCTCCAAGTTTGCTGCTGCACTTGTATCTATTCCAAAGGCAGTTTTGGGTGGAATGACCACATTCTTGTTCACCTCAGTGGTGGTGTCAGGAATGAAGATCATCTCGTCCACAGAGTTCACCCGGAGAGACCGCTTTGTGTTGACCGCCAGCTTGTTGCCAGGTATGGGGGCCACATTGGTACACAGCTGGTTCAGCCACGTCTTCACCTATACTGGAAACAACCGAAGCTTACAGGGGTTTTTCGATGCCATTGTGTTGGTGATGGAGACGGGCTTTGCTGTGACCGGATTCATTGGTGTGATTCTCAACTTGTTGCTTCCTCCCATTTCCGACAACATCGAGGAGATCAACGAGCTTGTTTTGGAGACCATTGGCTCTGCTGATGAACATGCTTTGGCTGCATACGCATCCAAGGAACAGGAAATAAAGAAGCATGTCATCACAAGCCGTATTAATGAGCTTTACAAAGCCAGCGACTCCGTCTAGATCTATCTGGTATAGAGCTATAGAAGTACTTTCTTCTAGTCATCAGTAGTCACAATAGTTTATTCATCAGTAGTCAAAATAGTTTAGTCATCAGTAGTCATCAGTAGTTGAGTCACCACTGATCATTGAGTTTGTTTAGTTGTTCCTTATATTCACCGAAGCTGGTAACTAAGTAACTTAGACCTTAGTCTTAGATTGAAAACCTGCTGAGAGACCAGCCAATAAGAACCAACAATGACGAGTAGATCGAAATGTCTGCCTTGCTTTGAAGAAATTGGAAGTTAGGAGACTGGCAGAGCTCCGAGTAGGCGTTCTGGACCCAAACTCGGAAGTGTTCCATCCAATTCGAGGCCCAAACCTGAACTTTTTGCATTCTAAGCGAGAATGGCGCCCAAAGGTCGTTTATTTCAGGGGAAGACACAGTCAGTGCCCTTTTTCTGTCAATCAGAAGCGACAAGTTATGAATTTCATCGGAGAAATCCGAGAGTTTGGCCGCCACCTCTGCTTCGAAGGCTGTCACCAACTTTTTGCGTTTCCATGGCTCCACAAAGAAAGTCGCCACGGTAAACAAGGCAATATTCACTCCCATCAACATCCATGTTCCCCACGTGGACGCTCCCCGGATCTTGTCGCTCCACAATTGTTCCTCGTGGTAACGGGTGAGAATGGACGACGTGAGTTGCATCTGGAGTGACTCAAAACGGTTCTCTGCCTCTGCTAGTTGCACCTTCCCTGCATTTTCCTGCTGCTGATTGAGGTGGTCATTCTTGTAGAGTTCGGTAAACCGCTCCACATCATGCGGCGTCCACTCGTGCTTGCGGGTCAAAAGCTCATTGATCTCCTTCTGAGAACTGGACCTCCGCTCAATGGCATCCTCGTACTCCTGCTTCTGGCGGCGCACGTTTACTCGGGCCTCCTCCATTTGTTGCTCCACCCGAGTCACAATATTCTTGTGCATTTCAATTTGATCATACCCTGTTACCAGGTTAATGGAGGCTGCAAGACGGGGTAAGGCCGCTACGACTTTGGCCACCTGGTCGTTCTTCCAGCGCCTGGCGTAGTCGGCAGTTGTCTCCGCATAAGTCAAAATTTGAATCAAGGGCAGAGCACGTTTTGAGGCCAGGATTTTCTCGGGGTTTGCCTCTGTATTTATACCTTTGGCGTTTGCGCAATCTGCTTTTGTGGCAGCACCCGAATCTGTGTTTGTGCTTGCATTTGCAGCTGCATGTGCATCCGCCCGTGTTTCAGAATTTGCCACCGAATTGTCTATAAAAGGAGTGGTTTCTGCACTTGGATTTGTGGGGTTAATTTTTGGAAACACGTCTTTTTCTTTATGGACTTTTGATGGGGGCACATGATCTTTCTCTAGTTGGCGTTTCTTGGGCGCCATGTTGGAAGTTTCAATGATTTGCCGAAGCTTGGCATCCTGATAGAGATCCAGGTAAAATCGGAGCTGGATCGTGTTTCTAGGGACAAACCGTCCGGAGTGTATTAGCCGCAACATGTTCAAAGGGAAGCAATAAATATTCTGGATTATCTGGCGGAGTGGATATTTACAGTTTCAGAGATGAAGTGCCAGAGTTAAACCGAGATTGCAAAACTGTTTAGTTGGCGAGCCCGATTGTTTCAGGTCAGTATATTTAGTTGTTTCACGTATGTTTCAGATGGATCTCTGCTGGGATTGCTGAATTCAGTGGATCTCTCGATTTCTAGTTGTGGTTGATTTTGTTGGTATAATGGAGTTTGGCGACCTCTAATGGGGAATTTTGGTTTGTGGATTGCAACTCAATATTCAACCAAGACTTCAATCTGCTCTAGACCTCCAGTCGGACCAAGGATTGTGCGTTGTTGCTGATTGGAGAGGTGCTGAAACTTTGACCGGCCCGGGACTTTGCAGTCTACGCACCGGCACTGAGTGCAGTCCGAGTCATGAACCAATTATGCAACAACCACCCAACAACCATCCAACAACCGTCCAAGCAAGTATGCAAGCAATTGGTCAATCAATTGATTAATTATCCAGTCACATTTCTCTATTGTGGTTGCAAAAAAAGTCATACAATACAGGGATATGCTTTTTGTTTAGTTTTTTGAGATCTTTATTTGTTTTACTATGCGTGAATGCGAAGCAGATTGGGTTATTACTTGAAACTTAAGCCATGTTTAGCTAATGGTGCTGGAGTGGAAAGGGATTGGCTAATAAGGCTACAATTCTGCAAATCAGAGACAGCCAGAGACAGATAATTGATTCATTTCTGAATTGATACATCTCTGAATTGATACATTAAAGTGGCTATTGACTAGATTAAAAGTTCTTGTCGATCAATTCCTTGGCCAATTTAAAGTTATCAGCATCAATGTAATCCAAAACAATGATACCGCTACCCTTGGAAAAGGAATCCGGCAACTTGTGCTCGACCATAGCCTTGGAGATTGGCTGAGGCCAGCATTGAGGGTCGAAAAAGTTGGATCCAGAAGTGAAATTGACAAACAACTTGCCATCGGTCTGCGTGGAGTTGTACTCGCGGGCCTTGTTGGCCAAGTTCTTGACATACTCCACCTTCTTGGGGATCACATCGGCGTTTTCAATCTCACAGAAATCCTGGACACAGAACGAGCCTCTGTCGTCTTCAGTACAGTTGTACTTCCACGAAGAGGCCTCGAAACCAAAGTTGTTGCGCAAGTCGTCGTTCTTGACGCCGAATCTCCGGAACAAAATGGCCTTACCTCGAGCATCGCCTAACCGGGGCAAGTTGGTGCCCAAGTACCACTTGTCCTTGTTCTTGTCAACATAGTTTTTCCAGATCAAGTTTGCAAACTCGTCGTGGTCGTTGTCCCACTCGCCAGTACCTTCCTGCTTGATGGAAACAATGACGGTTTCAGATCTGTTGCCGTCGAGGAAGTCATAGATTTCCTCCAAGGTGTCCTTGAACTTCTTGGGAAAGGGGATCCGCACGGGGAAGTTGCCGTGGACGACAGTCAACTCGTTGGCGTCGTCGCCAGATTTCAAGGGGTATTTGCCCACACGGATATCGAGGAAGCGGACACCGTTTTCTAATTGGTCCGTAACCGAAGCCCCCTGGCACTGCACGGAGGGCAACGCCGTGTGACATGCGGCGGAATTGTGGGTGCCAGGAATGGCAAGCGAGCCAATCTTGGAGTCGTCGTCAAGTTGACCCAACCAGTTCTTATAGTTTACCATTTTGGGGATTGTGGAGAAGAATTAAAGAAAATTAGCAATTGAGGGGATTGCGGGTCCTTGAAGTGTGTTGCTATGGATGTGGGGGTATTTATACCGGGAAGGTGGAACGGCGTGCATATTGCGCCGAAGAAACAAGTGACGCAGACCGAACGGGTTCGGCTGGACCCATGTTCGAGAAGAACGTCACTACATGCAGGAGATTACGTCATCGAAGATCATCCCAACGAGTCTACTACTAAGAATTGGGAATGGGAAATATGAAGTGAGTTAATGGAAAATATTGAATTGGTGAATGGGAAACGGGGGAATGGCGAGGATAATCAATATTCCCTCCAAACATCTTCATAGTCAAGCTTATCCTTTGTTTCTGGAACCCTCCAGTCGATAAGCACAAAAAACACTACCCCCAAGGCAAAGAAGAGAAAGAAGACATAGTCGCCGAGAACACGTTGCAAAACAGGAAACAGAAAAGCAATGGCGCTATTGGCCAACCAGTTGAACATTGTGCCTAGCGACTGTGCAAGTCCTACGGATTCGTGGGTGGCCAATTCACAGGTCATGAGGGGCGGAAGCTGGCCCAAGCCGAAGGAGTAGCCGATAATGAAAGAGAAACATCCGAAAACGGCCAAATAGTCCCACTTGATGAGAAGCCCCGAGGAGATGACGACGGCAGACAAGGCCATGGCCGCCACGGAGATAAGCAAAAGCGGCTTGCGGCCCCAACGGTCGAAAAGCGGAGATACGCCCAATGCGGCAATGACATTTGTGAGCGCCAATGCCGAAGTGAGCCAGAGAGCATTGGTGCCCTTAGGAAGAATCTTGGAGGCCACGGAAACTCCATAGAAGGTTATTGCATTCATTCCACTGAGCTGCTGGGCAGTCATGATGAGAATTACCGCAAGACACTCCTTTTTGTACGTGCGGGATGAGATATACTCAAGCAACGTGAGTGTGCTGGGGTCCACCGAGCCTCTTCTGGGACGTGAAGGTGTCGGTGTTAGTTCCAAGGAGTTTTTGGTTGAAGGTGTGTTTCCCAAAAGAGACGAGCATTCGTCTGGGATGGAGACACTGTCCAGGGAAGAGCCGGAGGAGGATTCCCTGCAGGACAAACGTCTCCAGTGGTTGATTTCACCCACGGAAGCGTTTTTATCGGAGCGAAGCTGGTGAAGAATCGACAGAGCTCCCGAAATGTTTCCTCGGGCCAAAACAAGCCATTTTGGCAGTTCCACCGTGGAGAAAAGAAGAGCGTACTGCACACAGGCCACGGCTCCGCCAAACACATAGAGGTTTCTCCATTGGTCATTGTTGCTCCAGGGAAAAGCCACGAGTTGAGCCGAAAGGATACCAATGGGGACCCCAAACTGCACCAAGGACCCCATCAAGCCTCGGTGGTTGAACGGTGTTAATTCGTTGATGAGAATGGGCGAAACCACCAAGCAGGTGCCAGCAGCCAAACCGGTAAGAAACCTACCGAAAATAAGCACGTGAGGCGAGTTGGCCATGGCAATGAAGATGGAGCCGAGGCAGAAAAAGGCCGATGCCCAGATCTGGAGCCTGCGGCGGCCATGGCGTTGGGTGACGCTTTTGGATGCCATGATCAGCGACGAAATGAGCCCTCCAATGGTGAAGACGGTATTGATGGCAGCCGTTTGGGCCAGGCCCATGGGGAGACATTGCACACGGCCCAAGCGGGCCCAGGGCGTGTCTGCATACAGGCTATAGGGGCCGGGGTAGCTGATTTGGCAGCTGAGGATTTGCTGGGGGGCATTGAAGACGGAAAGATGGAAGCCGAACTGGAAGGTGCTCATACACGCAAGAAGCGTGGCCCATGCTAACCTCCAAGTGATGCTATGGCTAACGTGCTGGTCCTCCATATGCAGAAACAAAAAGAAGAGAACGGAGCTGGCAATGACCAGGGGAATCAAAGATCAGGCAACGAACAGGGAAATCAAAGATCAGGCAATGACCAGGGAAATCAAAGACCAAGGTAAAGAGTCGAATGGAATTGGACCAGGATTGATTCCAGAATTGATACCAGGAATAATACCAGAAAAGAAACCAGAGATGATACTAGGATACTACCAGGAAAGATACCAGAAAAGAAACCAGAGATGATACCAGGAAGGGGGACGACTGGGAATTGGCTCTGACACTTATGGTACCGGAAATTGACACTGGAAATGGATGATTCTGGGCTTTATTATTCTGAAGTTGATAAATCTGAAGTTGATGAATCTCACTTTATGAATCTGACTTTATGACTCTGACTTTATGAATCTGACTTTATAACTCTGACTTTATGATTCTGACTTGATGATTCTGACTTGATGTCTGAATGGATAGTATCCTGTTGGTTTCAGCTGATACTTGATGGTGACTGATTCAATGGGAGTTTTGATTTGAGTCTGGGGGTTTTGGAGAATAGACCAAAGAGGCAATTGTGTCTTAGAGTCAGTACCTGGCTTATGTGGGGTTGGGGATTGGGTATGTACAGGCTTCGGGGGATTCAAGAAGCTGTTTTTTTTTCTGTTTCAGCAGTGTTTCAGATTCAGTCAGTCGGACTTTTTTAACTCCTGAAACAATCATTTTATGGATTTGGGCTGGGGTAGCAACAATGCACAGCGCACCGATAAGACGGCGGGCCGGGCGCGACCACTGAGCGGAGCTAAGCACGGAACGGAGCGAAGTGGGAACATAACGGAAAAACTGATTTTTTGGGTGTACGGGTCTTTTTTTAGAAGAGAGAAATTAGTGTACTGGTGGGGTGTACTGGCCTTTGAATATGGAAAGTGGTGTACTGATGAGTACGGAAAGTGACAACCTCTGGGCGCGTGACTGGGCTGTGTTTCACACCTGCATACAGCGCGATTATGCATCTACGGCCACATCCTGCACGCGCCACCGTTATCAGTTTAGACAGTCGCAGTCCAGCATCGGCAGTTTTAGTCCAGGGGAACGGATGACGTTTCAGGGCTGTTTCAGGAGTGTTTCAGGAGTGTTTCAAATCTGGAACAGAGCTGAAACAGTAAACAGTGAACGCGTTTCATACCTGTTTCACAATTGTTTCATCTCTGTTCCATCTCTGTTTCAGGGGATGACATTGGCTTCTATTGTTCGTGTTTAGCGATAAACGAAGCTTAAGTGCTCGTTTAGAATAGGGTGGCGTGACTTTCACGTGACCCATTATTCCGTATAACCTTATTCCGTAAACGGAAAGAACACAGCCGAAGAAGGTTTAGTAGACAGTAGACAATAGCACAATAGCAGCACAATAAGCAGGTAGATAGGCGAGAGTGAGACAGGTGTACAGCGATGAGCAAATGTGAAACAAACCTGAAACAGATGAAACAAATCAGAAACAAATCTGAAACACACATGAAACACTAATGAAACAAATTAGAAACACATATAACACTGTTTCAGCTCTGTTCCAGATCTAAAACAGTGCTGAAACAGTAGTGAAACAGTGGTGAAACAGAGATGGTAAAAACCCAGACATCCCACCGGCTGCGGGCCGCGAAAAGCGCAGCAAAGAAAAACATCTCATTTACAGCCAAGCAACTAAAAAAAGGAACGGCAACCCACACCCACTGCCCCATTTTAAGCGCTTTTTACTGGCGTTCTTTCCTAAGTCAGAACAAAAAACCGCCACCTTTTCGAAACACCTTCGTTTTTGAAACACACCTGAAACACGTCTGAAACACGCTTGCATCCGTGTCCCCCGTCTAGCAACTTACCGTGGCGTCCGAAGTAGAGGCAAAACGAGGGAAATAGCGGAAAAAGTGCTCGAGGGTTGAAACTGTTGCCCCTGAAATACCCCGAGCTCCAAAAAAAAAAAACGAAAAAAGGCCCGGTCTAGACCGTTTTAATTGTATTTATTCCATTTTTCAAGGTCATTCCAATTCTGCAAAGGTTTGAATTGAATTGAATTCGAAACTTGAACCACTCTTGAACCACTATTGAACCACGTGATCATTAAGTCATTGAACCATTGAATCATTGTGAATAGTGGTGGCTGAGACTAAAACACACTTGAAACGTGAACCATTGTGAAACACACTTGAAATAGGGATCATTGTTTTCATTTGAAGTCGTGAAGTTATTGTGGAGCAGACTTGCAACAGTGGTTGAGCCGAAACACGTGAACCATTTTGAAACACGTGAACCATTGTGAAACATAGCTGAAACCATTTTGAAACACGTGAACCACTGTGAAACATAGCTGAAACCACTGTGAAACACACCAAACCATTGTGAAACACCTGAATCAGTGGTTGACTTGACATCCAGAAAGCTATTTTTGGAAAAGCTTATTTTTGCGCAAGGTCAGGCGATTTCAATCTAAAAACGCCAAAACTTCAAAACTCCAAACTCCAAACTTCAAACTCCATAACTCCAAACTCCAAACCCCATAACTCCAAGACTCCAGCATGGTGTTTTCTTTTTTGCGCAGACGGAAAGACCGCAAGGCCCCGCCGGTGCCGGACAAGGAGCCGGCATTGAGTCCCCCGAAAGTCCCCGAAAAGAGCAGAAGAGCTGGGGGGAAGACGGCACCCGAGGGATCTGAGGGGAAGCCAATTGGGAAGACGAATAGAAAGGGATCTGAGGGGAAGGGATCCGAGGGAAAGGCGTCCGAGGGAAAGGCGTCCCAGTCCAAGACGTCAGACTCCAAAGCAAAGAGAGTGTCGAGGGTTCCGCAGGTCCAAGTCCCCAAAAATAAGAATTCAGTGGAAGTCCCCAAAAATAAGGATTTAGCTGAAGTTCCCAGAGAGGACGTTCCCAGAGTGGAGATTCCCCAGGTCCAAATCCCTAGAGGCGACGTTTTCCTGGGCCTCGAACAAGAGTCCGCAGTGTCCAGCCAAAAAGACTCGCTCAAGGTAGACTCGCTCAAGGTGGGATCTGCACTGCTGCTCCGGACGGAAGCCACGTCCGAGAAGGCCGTGGATCCGGTCATGGACCCCAGTCTAATCAATAAACGGGTATCCAGGGAGTTGAGGCCTGCAAAGCCAGACTCGAAGGATTCCCTGAAGGACTCTCTGAGAGAGTCAGTTCAGTCAGTTAGAGACTCAGGAAGAGACTCCAAAGTGATGGAGTCAGGAAAAGATTCTAGGGTGTCGAGAGATCTTCGGCCTCCGAGAATCAATACGGACCAACCCGTGGTTCTGTCTCCATCATCGCCGCTCAGTGCCAAGTCGGCGTCGTCCGTTTCGAGGTACCCCCCTGCGTCGTATATCCGGCACTCGAGAGTGTTGTCCGGATGCAGCACGCTAGCCGGCGGGCTCAACGAGATGTTTTCGCCGCTGAAGACGCTTCGGCACCGCCAAAAAGAGATCATCACCGACTTGCCGCACCAGTTGTCGCCGGTGGTCAACCTCTCCAATGCGCAGAGGTTGCGGCAATACGCGTCGGGATTGCTCAGTGTGTTGGCGGCCGATGGCGGTTCCTGGTTACCTGCAGACGCCGTGTTGACGGGCACTGAGTTGTCGATCTGGGTGTTGGGCGCCAGCAAGCCGCGGTACCTCAACATCCAGGATTGCAAGATCCTTCCGCTGAGCTACCACGTTCCTGGCGACGACAAGCTCTATGATCTTATGATCTTGCAGGATTACGACTGCAACCTGACGAGTCTTCGGTTCCAGGTGGAGGCAGAAATGCACACGTGGCTCGCAGCATTGCACTTGGCCAAGTTTGAGCAGACATCGCTCCATGAAGCGTTCACGGCGGTGGTTCTTTCACTTAAGGGACCCCAGCTCCTGGACGTGTATACGCTTTTGGCACATAAGAAGCGGTTTGCCCGGTTTGAGTGGTGTAACTTGCGGTTGCCGCAGGTGTCCAACAAATGGATCAAGTTGTTCATGGCGATCATCCCGGGCGACACCAAGAAGAATGGCCGCGTGGAGATGTACACGTCGGAGAAGCTCCACAAGAAGAATTTGGTGCTCTATGTCAACCACGTGAACTCTGTGTACAATGTTTACCCGGAGGATTACCATATGATTGACTTTAACCTGATCATGAAGTTGGATGGAGAGGTGTTTGTGAATAAGGCATACGAGCACTTGTTCGGGGGAGAACCACATGGCCACCATCACCATCACAGTGGCAGTGGGCTTGGCGTTGAACTGTCGCCCAAGCGGATATCTCGGCCGGTATCTATGACGTCGTTGAGTTCATTGACTGGTCCGGCTCAAACTCCTGTGCCTTCAGCCACCGCTCCTGCTCCTCCTTCATCTTCAGCTCCTTCGTTGACTGCTCCACCGCAAAGTCTTGGATCATTGTCTCCCGTGACACGCTCCAGGTCGACATCCGTGAGCTCAGCACTGTCGTTCTTTGTCAATGCTCCATCGCCATCTCCAAATCCAAACCCCGACTCGCTGTCTTCTTCCAAAAAGGATAAGAAGACGCATTTCTTCAAGAAACAGGCCGTCAACAACTTCGTCACAACCAGCTACGTGTACCTTATGCCGGAGGCCCACCCCGGAGTGTCTGCCATTGAGATCATGCTCCGGAACTTCGTGCATATAATCGATGCCTTCAAGTTATACGGAAGACCCGATCATTTCAGCAGCGATAAGAAGGATATGCAGTCGTTGCTCTTTGGGTTGCCGTCGTTGCCTCATTATTGCTACATGGAGAGTGAAGATGCTTATGGGGTTGTTGCAGCCAACTTTGATACTGCCCGGTTGCTGGATTGGGGAGAATGGCAGTGGAGACGGTGCCTTAAGGAGTTCTTGCGCTGTGTGCAGGAAGACGGTGATTACCGGGGTTCCGGCGACATCAACGAGCTTTTCCGGTCCTTGGAGGCGCTGTCACCGGGAAGCAGCGTGAGTTACGGCGATACACTGCCGTTCCAGGCGCTTTCGAGGGTGGGGAGCCCGAGGGGGGATAACTTTGCGTTTATGAAGGGATCCCCGGATATGTCCCGTTTGGGAAGTGCTGCGCAGGAGTTGTCCAAACTCCGGGGCGCTGCTCGGGATGATGCCTCTACAGAGACTCCGAAGATGGAGTCAGACTCGGCATTAGAGAAACCGATAGAGTTTGGAGACCGCCCGGGCATGTCACGTGATCCTCAGCCTAATTCACACTCACGTGACACGTCATATGACTATTCACGTGACCATACCCGTGAGCGGTCGTTACACCCCATTGTGGATTTGCCCACGCCCATTGACGATGCCCAGGCATCGTACTTTGCGTCGGAGAAGCAGATCCCTTTACGTCTGTAGGATATAGATTGATTCAAGTATAGCTGATCGGCCAGATAAGAATGTAGGCTCAATGCGGCAACTCTCGATGCACCAACTCTCGACGCAAAAACTTTATGCAGCAACTCTCGATGCAACCACCTTAAGCCTCCTCTCGACGCACCAGCTCTCCGAAGTCGCACATCGACGCGAGAGACGTTTCCGACGGGCAACTCTCGATGCGTTTACGCTGCAGCCGAATACAGCCCCGTCCATGGCCGATCCACGGACGCGCACCACGTCTCGCATGTCAACAGACGTGCATCTGATTGCTTTGTTGTTGCCAAGCGCAACACGCGCTACGCGCTGACGCGACACGCGAATGTCACCTGTTGTACAAGTAAACATTGGCCACGCCTTACCATCGTGGAGGCTGGTAAGAGTTTAATATGTGGCTCGGTGTTTTACGTTTCGAATCCTGTTTGGGTGTAGGCATGTTCCGGGTGTTTCACATGTGTTTCAGAGATGTTTCACCTGTGTTTCATGACTGTTTCACCTGTGTTTCACCCGTGTTTCATGCCCGATTTGGAGATCTACCAAGCCAGGTTTGCCATGTTTATTCAACACGAGATCTGTCCGATCATGAAGCCAAAAAGGACGAAAACACAACACGAGTGCATACGCGCACGCGCACGCGCTGGCACGCGTCACGTGTGTCGCCACCCTGCGCGCACGCATCACGAAATTTTTGCACTCACTTGACAACAACCCACCCCCGGAACTCGGATTCACAACACCGTGTCCCCCTATAAATACTCGCAGCCCGCTCTTTTTTTTTGACAGCCAGATTTTTACAACAGTCTATTTTTCCAACCCCAGACTTCATCCCCGCAAGTCTACCCCACTCACTTTAATCTAGAATGTCCATTCAACAGACACCCACCAACGGGTTGACCGGTAAGATCTCCTCGCTTGACATGAGCAACATGAGAGGAAGTGCCTTGACCGATAAGTTAGCCGCCGAGGCAGCAGCCAAGGACGCCGAATTCGGCAAGGACTCCATTCTTGGCAAGGAGTCGTTGCTTAACAATGGCAAAGACAGCAAGCAAACGCAGGAGGCCCAGAAGGGCAAGGACGCCAAGGCTGTGCCCAAGGATATCGTCAGACCTGCGCACATCAAGGAGGGCGGAGCCATTGAGACAGCCAAGGTGGAGGCCGAGATCAAGAAGGCCGTGGAGCAACACCAGGAGTTCTTGTCGTCGCATGCCGAGGAGCGTGCGCGGTTGAAGGCATTGGAGAAGGAGGAGCCTTTGTTGATTGAGAACAAGCACCGGTTCGTGTTGTTCCCCATCAAGTACCACGAGGTGTGGCAGATGTACAAGAAGGCCGAAGCATCTTTCTGGACCGCCGAAGAGATTGATTTGTCCAAGGACATCAACGACTGGAACAACCGTATGAACGACAACGAGCGGTTCTTCATTTCTCGTGTGTTGGCCTTTTTCGCCGCCTCCGATGGTATTGTCAACGAGAACTTGGTGGAGAACTTTTCGCTGGAGGTGCAGATCCCCGAGGCCAAGTGTTTCTATGGGTTCCAGATCATGATGGAGAACATCCACTCCGAGACCTACTCGTTGTTGATCGACCTGTACATCAAGGACCCCAAGGAGGCCGACTTTTTGTTCAATGCCATTGAGAACATCCCCTGCATCAAGAAGAAGGCCGACTGGGCCTTGCGTTGGATCAATGATAAGGAGGCCCTTTTTGGAGAGCGCTTGGTTGCGTTTGCCGCAGTTGAGGGAGTCTTTTTCTCTGGGTCGTTTGCCTCGGTGTTCTGGTTGAAGAAGCGTGGATTGATGCCAGGCCTCACGTTCTCCAACGAGTTGATCTGCAGAGACGAAGGGTTGCACACGGACTTTGCATGCTTGTTGTTCTCCCACTTGAAGAACAGACCAGCACAAGCCGTGGTGGAGAGAATCGTGACCGAGGCCGTGTCCATCGAGAAGGAGTACTTCACAGACTCGTTGCCCGTCAGCTTATTGGGTATGAACTGCAACTTGATGTGCCAATACGTGGAGTTCTGCGCCGACCGGTTGCTCGTGGCACTCGGCAACAAGAAGGTGTACAACGCCACCAACCCATTCGACTTCATGGAGAACATCTCGTTGGCCGGCAAGACCAACTTCTTCGAGAAGAGAGTGTCGGACTACCAAAAGGCCGGAGTCATGGCCAACCACAACGACTCCAAGAGCGCCAGCAACGCGTTCTCTTTCGACGAGGACTTCTAGGCTCGCCAGTTGGCCGGGCAGGCACTGCTGGTTTGGGCCGGGCTCGGCCTCTCATAGATAATGAACATAGGATGAAAACGGATCCACCACTACTACATCACATAGATAGTACCATCACATATATACATCAGATGGTATTTCCCAAAATCACGACACTGCAATCTGTATCTTATTAATGCGGTATCTTATTAAACATCTCACAATCCTATCTTCAATGTGACTGTCTGGAAACATGGCCCAAAATAGGCCTAGAAGAGCAGACACATTTCACATTAAAGAGTGTTAAAGAGTGTAAAGAGTGTTAAAGAGTGTAAAGAGTGTTAAAGAGTGTAAAGAGTGTTAAAGAGTGTAAAGAGTGTAAAGAGTGTTAAAGTGTGTTAAAGAGTGTTAAAGAGTGTAAAGAGTGTTAAAGAGTGTTAAAGAGTGTTAAAGAGTGTTAAAGAGTGTTAAAGAGTGTTAAAGAGTGTTAAAGAGTGTTTTGAATCACGGCAGTCAAGTGAACCGACTTGGGAACCCTACGTATCTAATAAGTGCACCATGATGGGATTAATCGGGAACCGATGCTACTACTCTTTTTGGTACACTGTACTACACCACTTTGGCTATTCAGCTGCAGATTATTTAATAGTAGTCGATCCTCTTACCGAGGAAATGAAGTTGATGTCAAAACTACAATAGTACAGTAGTATAGTAGTATAGTAGTATAGTAGTACAGTAGTATAGTAGTATAGTAGTACAGTAGTACAGTAGTACAGTAGTACAGTAGTACAGTAGTATAGTAGTACAGTAATACAGTAGTACAGTAGTATAGTAGTATAGTAGTATAGTAGTATAGTAGTATAGTAGTATAGTAGTATAGTAGTATAGTAGTATAGTAGTACAGTAATACAGTAGTATAATAGTACAGTAGTACAGTAGTATAGTAGTACAGTAATACAGTAATACAGTAATACAGTAGTACAGTAGTATATCATTGTTAGGATCCGCAGGTGGGCTCAAACAACATCAATAGAGTACTACCCATGATACAGTTCCATAGTACAGGATCCAGTACAGTTCCATAGTACAGGATCCAGTACCGGTTCCAGTACGGGTTCCATGGTACAGATATATCCTAATTCATAATAGACAAGTAGTTAGTAGTTAGTAGTTAGTAGTTAGTAGTTAGTAGTTAGTAGTTAGTAGTTAGTAGTTAGTAGTTAGTAGTTAGTAGTTAGTAGTTAGTAGTTAGTAGTAGTCCCAGTAGTCATGACAGACGGACATAGTAGTAGTAGTCATGACAGACAGACATAGTGGTTGTTATGTTCTTTGATAACGTTATGTAAACTTGATTTTGTTGATGGTTTCTCAAGAGAGGAACCGAAAAATTATCCACCAGAACAATGGTAGCCTTCATTTTACGAAGTACTACGATCATTTTACGAAGTACTATGAGGACCATTGCAGACTCCATTATGATGGTACAAATCCGGATCACGCCCATCCCCATCATACTACTTCGTACAATCGGCCAGGTCATTATTAGGAACGGACGTCGTGGTCTTCATAAGGCCTCTATATGTAGTGTCCAGCCTATAGTGGATCTGACAGTAGTAGTTGGTAGTTAGTGATACTCTATGGCCGTAGTGATAGTCCTAATTATCATGGTCATACGTATATCATGGTGGTCATAGTCGAGGTATAGTAGTACAGTAGTATAGTACAGTAGTATAGTACAGTAGTATAGTAGTATAGTACAGTAGTATAGTAGTATAGTACAGTAGTATAGTAGTATAGTAGTATAGTATTACACTAGTATATTAGTATAGTACTACAGTAGTATAGTACTACAAAAGTAGTACAGTAGAATAGTATAGTAGTATAGTATAGTAGTATAGTAGTGTAGTAGTGTAGTAGTGTAGTTGTTATGTTCTTTAATACATTTATGCCTTACTAATACTTTGCTCGTTGATGGTTCCTCAAGAGAGGAACCCAAGTGGCTTATATAACTTTGAGAGAAACGTGTTACCCGAAAAACTCCACTAGAACAATGGTAAGGATTGTTCTAGAATAATCCAAAGGGACTGGCACGGCTTTGGAATGGCCATTGTTACGATCGGACAGAGTAGGCTTCATGAATCCTCTATAGGCAGGACCCTGCCCATCGTGGATCTAACAGTAGTAGTGTAATAGTGTAATAGTGTAATAGTGTAGTAGTATAGTATAGTAGTAAAGTAGTAAAGTAGTATAGTATAGTAGTACAGTAGTACAGTAGTTCAGTAGTAAAGTAGTATAGTAGTATAGTAGTATAGTACAGTAGTAAAGTAGTAAAGTAGTATAGTAGTATAGTAGTATAGTAGTATAGTAGTATAGTAGTATAGTAGTATAGTACTACAGTAGTACAATAGTAGTATAGTACAGTAGTACAATAGTAGTAGTACAGTAGAATAGTATAATGTGTTGGACTGTCATGAGTAGAGAAACTACCCATAGAGATCACTTTCGAGCCTACGTATGCCAATGACTCATCCAATCACCATACCCCGTGACTTGAAATCATCCATTCACCTTAACTTGTGACATGGCAATTTTTCTATTGTTTCACTTCCCTGGTATTCACCAGTTAGCTATATAATCACCCACATTCCCATATTTGGGAATCCATCAACGAATGAGCATACCTCTTACTATTAGATGTATTCAAGAATCCAACATAGTGTAGTATGGGAGTATGGGAGTATGGGAGTATGTGAGTATGTGAGTATGGGAGTATGTGAGTATGTGAGTATGGGAGTATGGGAGTATGGGAGTATAGTATACTATAGTAGTATAGTAGTATAGTACAGTAGTACAGTAATACAGTAGTATAGTAATACAGTAATACAGTAATACAGTAATACAGTAGTACAGTAGTAGTAGAACAGTAGTACAGTAGTATATGTTTGCACAAAGAGTAGTTTGAAATTTCTTGGTATGAATATTGCGATGGGAAATGGTTACACAAAATTGCACTTGGGTGATTATATTGATGGTCTATTGCTGGACTATGGACTTGATGAATGTTGTTCAAATGTTATAGCAGCGGACCTAAAGGAATTTGAGAAGTATACAAGCGAAAGAGATGAAGAACCTTGTGATTGAACAAAAAGATATGGTGAATGGATGGGGATATACTGTTGTAGCTTTTTTTTTCTTTCCCCATCAATATATTCCATTTATAGTATTTATTGATGCATATACATACGGTCCTTTAGATATACAGAACCCCATTTGTACATCCACCCATTTACAGCATAATCTTTCTCAATGATTAAATATAGAATAGAATACCAATTGTTAGATCCACGATAGACAATAGAGGATTCATGAAGCCTACTCTGTCCGATCTTCAGGCCATAATTGTACAAAGTACTATGATGAGGCTTGATAGAGAATTTGCAGCCATCATATATAGTTTTTTTCAAAACGATTCAAACCACACTAGCAAAATTGATCAAATCAATAATTCAAAATGTTTCGTACCTCTTTGCACAGTCTTTCAAAGCAAATGGCGTAATGTTTCACATCAAATTTCATTGGAATTCATTATTTTGAAGTCCTAAATCTGAAGAATTACCTCATATTCCTTATATTTGGGGGTCTGCAGTTTCAATCAAGGGCTACCCCGGAATTGGCTCTGGCGAGAAAGCAAAACACCCGTACACCCGGCTACCTCAGCAGAAAAAGGCCCAACGCAAGCAACCGTTTTTTCATGGTACGGAAAAAAGAGTGGGTTTTGTGGAATCCTGGAATTCCGGACTTTACAATGCATATTTTTGTAGCTGAAAAGGTTTGGTGGTGACCTTCTAAAGGTGCCCTGATCTTTATGGTCACGTGACCTCCGTTAAGTTCCGGTCTCGTGCTTTTTTCCACTAATACCAAAACCACTACACCATAAATTGCCAAATATTCAAGAAAAATCTTAATCTGGTAAAACCCAGATGCTCTTATATAGTATAGTATAGTATAGACAGTAGAGTATATTATAGTGTAGTCTTATAGTGGCAGTACTTGTCTATTGTTAGGATTGGATGGAGACGCTTCATGATCGTACCCTTTAGCACAATCTTTCAAACCAAATGTCGTAATGTTTTACACCAACTTTCATTAGAATTCAATATTTTGAAATCTTAAATCTGAATAATTGCCTCAGATGTACTACATTTGGGAGTCTTGCAATATCAATCAAGGGTCAAAATGGACGCAACTGGACTGGTTTCTTTGTTATTTTGTATACAACAATGTTTTGAGTTTTTAACGGAATTTTTGGAATTACTGGTTTACTTAATTTTGCAATTGTGGTTTGAATCGTTTTGATGCGCTGGTTTGAATAGTTTTGAAAAACACTGCAGTTGCAATAGTCATAGTGGATTCTGCAATAGTCACAATGGAGTTTGCAATAGTCATAATAGATTCTGCAATGGCCATCATAGTACTTCGTACAAAGATGGCTTCGTACAAAGATGGCTTCGTACAATGATGGCTTCGTACAATGATGGCGTTTCTCTCAAAGTTATATAAGCCACTTCGGTTCCTCTCTTGAGGAACCATCAACGAGCAAAATATTAGTAAGGCACAAATGTATTAAAGAACATAACAGTGAGTGTTAGACCTACCATGGGTAGACACACTACCCATAGAGGTATCTTCGAGCCTACGAATGCCAGTGACTCATCCAAGGCACCATAACCCGTGACTTGGACTCATCGATTCACCTTACCTCGTGACATGGCGTTTAAGCGCCCTGCTCCACTCTCTGGTATTCACTGGCTAGCTGTATATTTACTCGGATTCCCACTTATTGGGAATCCATCAACGAATGAACATAACTTCCAGTATTAGACGTATTCAAGAATCTAACAGTGAGCATGAAAAATAGATTAGATATTAACAGTGGGTCTGAAGCTGACTATGAAGCAGTACTGACTTGGAGTACTGACATGGAGTACTAACTTGAGTGAGTATACGTTCAAACCAGCACAAAACGATTCAAACCAGCACAAAACGATTCAAACCACACTAGCAAAATTGATCAAATCAATAATTCAAAAAGTTTCCTACACCCCTCACCAGTTGTTGTATACAGGACGTCAAAGAAACCAGTTCAATTCCGTCCATTTTGACCCTTGATTGGTACTGCAAGACTCCCAAATGTAGTAAATATGAGGCAATTATTCAGATTTAAGATTTCAAAATATTGAATTCTAATGAAAATTGATGTGAAACATTATCCCATTTGTTTGAAAGACTGCGAAGGGCACGAAAATGAACTGGAAGGGGTACAAAACTTTCAGAATTATTGGTTTGTTGAATTTTGTTAGTGTGGTTTGAGTCGTTTTGCTGTGCTGGTTTGAATAGTTTTGAAAAACACTGTATGTGCGGCAAATGTTTCGAATCACACTAGCACAATTGAACAAAGGGCACTGTACACTCGGTCCTATCTAGTAGTGGATGTTTTAAGCCATGGATATTTCACCTGCTCTGTTTTAGAGTATCCGGCGTTTATCAGATTAAGACTTTACTTGTATATTTGGCAATTTATGGTGTAGTGGTTTTGGTATTAGTGGAAAAAAGCACGAGACCGGAACTCAACGGTGGTCACGTGACCATAAAGATCAGGGCACCTTCAGAAGGTCACCACCAAACCTTTTCAGCTACAAAAATATGCATTGTAAAGTCCGGAATTGCAGGATTCCACCAAAACCATTCTTTTTTCCGTACCATGAAAAAACGGTTGCTTGCGTTGGGCCTTTTTCTGCTGAGGTAGCCGGGTGTACGGGTGTTTTGCTTTCTCGCCAGAGCCAATTCCGGGGTAAATTCCGGGGTAGCCCTTGATTGAAACTGCAGACCCCCAAATATAAGGAATACGAGGTAATCATCCAGATGTAAGATTTCAGAATATTGAATTCCAATGAAAATTGATGTGAAACATTACGCCATTTGGTTTAAAACACTGTAGGAAGGGGTAGGAAACATTTTGAATTATTGGTTTGTTTAATTTTGCCAGTGTGATCTGAATCATTTTGCCCCGCTGCTTTGAATAGTTTTGAAAAACACTGTAATATTGGACAGAATGTCATACTGTTTTCTGACATGTACTTATATGATGTATGATTATGAGCACTGTTATGGTATGATTGACCGGAATTGAGGCCCGCGGCCGGAAATGCCCAGCTACAGCACCTCCAAAAACCCACCACGAAACCATTTTCAACTAAAAAAATGTGCATTGTAAAGTCCGGAATTCCAGAATTCCACCAAACCCATTCTTTTTTCCGTACCATGAAAAAACGGTCGTTTGCGTTGGACCTTTTTCTGCTGAGGTAGCCGGGTGTACGGGTGTTTTGGCAACCAATTCCGGGGTAGCCCTTGATTTTAACTGCAAGACTCCCAAATGTAGTACATATGAGGTAATCCTCCAGATTTAAGACTTCAAAATAATGAATTCTAATGAAAATTGATGTAAAACATTACGACATTTGGTTTGAAAGACTGTACGAAGAGGTAGGAAATATTTTGAATTATTGGCCTGTTTAATTTTGCTAGTGTGGTTTGAATAGTTTTGAAAAACACTGTAAACCACGGATCCTGAAGGCCGCTTAACCTATTATGAACTCAAGAATTTCGCAATGAAGAATTTGGCATTGGTTGCTTTTTTCGACATTGGTATTGTCAGACCCCATTATCAAAATCCATTATAGTCATCCACCAAACCACAAACCACAAGTCACTATAAATCTAAATGATCTGGAACAATTAGACCATGAAGCATTAGTCACAGAGTCGAGAAATATGGAATCTGAATTATGGAACCAGAAAATCAGGGAATCAGGGAATCAGAAAGTCAGAAAGTCAGAAAGTCAGAAAGTCAGAAAGTCAGAAAGTCAGAAAGTCAGAAAGTCAGAAAGTGAGGAAATCAGAATGTCATGGAATCAGGGAAACAGGAACCACAAGACCAGTATAGTTGAGGACAAAACCCGTAGATTTAGGACCTAAAACAGAACCCATTGAGGTCGGTTCATCAAATCAAAATTACCATCCTCAAACCCACATAACCACCATTACCAATTGAGGTCATTATATCCATAAAGACCCGAAATTGACGTAACTCCGCCAAAATCCACCCTATTTCAAAACCCAAATCAAACCCCAAATCAAACCCCAAATCAAACCCCAAACCTTGAATCCACCCAACCATCAAATTCATTTGCAGAACAAATCCACATTCTTCAAAATTCACCCACCTCAACTTCATCTCCAAGTCCACCCACCACAATATCCTCCAAGCCATAACCGAAGCCATAAAGACTTACCAACTCCATATCCACCACCCAAGAGACGAATAGCTATAGCCATAATTATAACCATCGACAATAATCCAATCCCAACCCCAAGCCATTACAAAAATCATAAAGATTCATCAGCCCAATCCAAACCAAAACTGATAACCAGACCCAAACTGATCTCCAAGAAACAAAAATCATAACCAAACAATATCCATAACCTTATACCATCCAAGCCCATTCCATAACCATTAGAACCATTCAAAACCATTCAAACCATTCAAAGTCATACCAACAAAATTCATCACCTTATCCCACTAATTAACAACATATTCAAAACCATTCCACAAACACCATATACCACTAATTAACACCATACTCAAATCAAAGAGACCAAACCCATTTAAAGCCATTCAAACTCTTTCAAACCATTCAAAACCATACCACCATATTCAGACAATTAACCCAAAATGAAGCCGTTGCGAGCCATACGGTTTCTTCTAATCTCGTGCATCACATATATGGCCATAGCAGAATCAACCGAAACACCACAATCATTAAGGATTCTCTGCACCAAACTTGACGGCCATTTTGTTAGGCTCAGCACCATAAAACACGCCCAAGGTGACTTTCTTGTGCCTGGAACATGGGGTCTAGCACCTGCACCCAGCATGGTGTGGAGTAAAGGCGTGGCTAGTGTTGGAGAGGGCAACGAGACGCGGGTTTTCGGCCTGGTTAACGATTTCTTGCTCTTAGGGTCCGCCAAAACACTATTACCGTATATCATATTTTTGGACTGCCATTACCGCATCATCAATATCCGGCCTCAGTTGTGTATTTCCTGGAACAATCTCCGGGCCGTGATGATGAATCGGAGATTTCGGTCTGAGGCCATTAATTGTGTTCCTTTGGATCTCTACATGGTTTCGGAGGAGAAGTACCATGAGTAAAAGATCAGGAGTAGTAGTCCAGTGGGTCCAGTGGAGTCCAGTAGTCTAGTGGGGGTGTATCACGTGACTGACCACGTGACACATACCTACTATTTTGTAACCACGTGACTTTTCCATCACGTGATACGCACATCACCCTCCCCATCGCTACTCTTCTCTTCACCATGGCCAAAGGAAAGAACAAGCCCAGCGAGGATAGGGCAGCCAAGAATAAGACGTCCAATGGCCACAAGGCCAAGCAGCATCATGTGCGAAAAGGAAGGCAAGAAACTGGCGCAGTCGCCAGTAATGCCGAGTCCAAATTCCCCGTCAAACTAGCCATGTGGGATTTCGATCATTGTGACCCGAAACGGTGTCTGGGTAAAAAACTCGAACGGTTGGGGTATATCCGTAATCTTAGAGTCGGCCAGAAGTTCCAGGGCATTGTGATCTCGCCGAATGGGAAACTGGTGGTTTGTCCTGATGACCATGAGCTTGTGATGGCGTCTGGAGCCGCCGTGGTGGAATGTCTGTGGGCCCGGCTAGATGAGATCCCGTTTGGGAAGATCGGGGGCAAAAACGAGCGGCTTTTACCGTATTTGGTGGCGGCCAATACCGTGAATTATGGTAGACCCTGGAAACTCAACTGTGTGGAAGCCATAGCTGCATGTTTTGCCATCGTGGGGGAACTAGAGCTTGCTGAGCAACTTCTAAGCAATTTTTCGTGGGGTTTGACGTTCTTGGAAATCAATAAGGAGTTGTTGGCGTTATATGCAGGAAGCACAGATTCAGCTTCCATTGTCAAGGTTCAAGACGAGTGGATGGCCAAACTTGAAGCTGAGGTACGTGAACGGAAGTCACGTGGCCATTCCGAAGATGTCTGGATGCAGGGAAATGTCAATAGGGCCCAGGATATGGATACTAGTGACGATTCGAGTGTGCATAGTGAGGACTCTGGCGATGTTTCTAGTGTGGAGTATGATAACTTGGGGAATGTCATAGAAAAGGCAAGGGAACTAGAAGTGGACGCATTAGGCAATGAAGTGGATGTTTTGGGAAATGTTGATGCTTTGGGAAATCGTGTGCAGGTGGATGCATTACAAACGTCCATGAATGGTTTGTCTGTTCAGGCAGCCGAGGAGGCTGGCCTGGAATCTGGTCTGGAATCTGGTCTGCAGTCTGGTCTGGAGTCTGGCCGGGAGTAGCTTTATTATACGTGGGAGTATAATAAATGAAGCATATGCAGATGTCAGTAATATGGTGTATTTCCACCAAAATGACTCAATTCAAGAATAGGTTGCATATGGATATGTGTCTGACAATCACAGTAGAAAAGTCTGGTGTTGTAACACAGCAGTACTCTATCACCAGAGCACTATAATCGTTGGATTCTTGTGGAGACGTGTGGTCCTTAGTTAGTTGTTTCCATTGAAGAGTCGTCCAGGAGTAATCTGTGGTACTGAACTTCTTTTAGAAGAGGACGTGGATGTAAATCTCAGCACGATAGTCATGAAGGTCGGCTAACACTTCGCCAGGCTTCTTGTTGACAATGGAAGCAGCGTTGGCTTGCGACTTCTTTCATCTGGTCTGCAGAAGGCGTAGACGTTTCCGTCTTGTCGATAGTGGACGCCAACACCTCGCCTGTTCGCATGTTTGCTTTGTCCAAAACATCTTTTGCAGCATCCACAATGCCCAAATTGGCTCTGGAGATTGTTGATGTGCTGGAAGGAACGGAAGGGAGTGTAGCGACTCTAAGGTTTCTAGCCACTTCAAGACTTGTAGCCACTCTAAGGTTTCTAGCAACAAGACGAAACGTATTGTGTCATGAAGGCTTCCAATGGCCATCGTTCAAGTTCCTGCGAGTTCCTAAGAGCAGGATCAAAGCACTCAATTTTGGAGAGTTGAGCAAACTATTGGGACAACCTGAGTTTCTCGAGTTTTCTCATTGAGGTAAGTCCCACCAATGTTTTGAGGACAAACTGGTTCTTTTTGCTTGGACATATAAGACCGGACTGGCTATTGTCCACAACATTGCAACACACATTTAAGTACTCTAAAGTATCTGTATGCGGTTGAAGCGACGTGATTAGAGGTGCCAAACTGATGGGATCATTGCTCTGGAAGACCTTCAAATGGACAGCCAATTTTTGAAGCCCCTCAAGCGAGAGATGGATTCAGACGTACTTGAGATATAACACAATGAGCTAAAAACAATGAGTTAAAACACAATGAGTTAAATCACAACTCGTTGGTCAAGTTTAGTTGAAGAGCTCAAGACTTGGGAGCTCGGAAATGGTTTCTGGAAACACAACAACAGGTAGGTTTCACGTCAATAAGGTTAAGTTGGCAGGCGGATAATGGAGGCGCATTCCCAACAACCCAAACAATCCCTTTATATATGCATAAGTGTTTCAACGTAGAAAAGTAAATCTTCTTGCTGATAAGTGTAGCAACGTTAGGACTGAATGCGTTCTCGCGAAACACCAAAGAGTCGAGATCAAGAAGAGAACTGAAGATTTGTTTTGTATCTTGAATGGAAAGAGACCCAAGAGAAAATGCCACTTTCGTTAGGGAAGAAGCATCCGCCAAACCCTCAGTGACGGCGTTCTTGCACCATCTCGTTGAGCGTGGGGAGAATTGAAGTGTATTGTGCAACACCGAATGGAGAGAGTGATGGTCTTCATTTGGAGGAAGCTCTGTGAATCTATGCCGGGAAGAGATTTTTTGTTGAGCTTGGCCAAGTCGTGTTTCAAGAAAAGAAACTCGATTTTTGTGTTTCCAAGCCTGTCGTAGACAAGGTTTTCACATGCACTTATAAGCTGGTGTAGATTTGAAAAAAGATAGACGACACCAGCATTCAAAGGGGTGTACGGGTATATGATGGGTCTAACAAATTGACTCTGGGAATGGTAGCCTAGACCATCAACTCTGGAATAATTTTAGGTGAAAATTCATATAGACCGGGCATAAACCCGAGAGAATGGATTAGGGAGGATATGCCGGCCAGAACTGATTAGGTGTAACACCTCCCAAAAGTTTGGTTCCCAATTCACATCTTTAAAGTGTCTTCTATATTTCGGGTCTAATACCATGTACCTGAATCTGGTGCTTGATCTTGTGATTCCGCGTTCAATAGTGTATAGCCATAACAATTAGCATAGTTTGGATTGCCTTGCACCAGACTGTAGCTTCATCTGGGATTCATCAAACTCAGCAGAGTCATTTGATTGCGAAGGATTGTATCAGACTTCTCAGAAAGCAAAAGAAGGAATCTTCGAGATTATGCCAAGCATGGCAATACTAAGTTTGTCAATAGTGCTAAGATCTCTTGTGGCAGTTATGTTTGTTGGTTAACAACAAGACGTTGTCAGTATAATAGAAATACCCTCAATAGAAACAGAAACTCAGTCGATTATAGTAGTTGGTAGTAGGTTTGGTAAGAATTCGTAGCAGTAGTAGCAGTTAGTATATATTGATAAGTAGTAGAAGTTTGTCATCAAAGTTAGCAGATGGTAGTCTGTAGTAGGAGCTAGTAGTAGCTCATAGTTAGTAGTAGTTAGGAGCTAGTAGTAGCTCATAGTCAGTAGTAGTTAGTAGTAGTTAGTAGTAGTAGTAGGAGTTTGTAGTAGGAGCTGGTAGTCGAAGTTGTTAGTATGAGGTAGTAGTTATTCGTTAGCAGTAGTTATTCGTTAGCAGTAGTTATTCGTTAGCAGTAGTTATTCGTTAGTAGTTATTCGTTAGTAGTAGTTATTCGTTAGTAGTAGTTATTCGTTAGTAGTAGTTATTCGTTAGTAGTAGTTATTCGTTAGTAGTAGTTATTCGTTAGTAGTAGTTATTCGTTAGTAGTAGTTATTCGTTAGTAGTAGTTATTCGTTAGTAGTAGTTATTCGTTAGTAGTAGTTATTCGTTAGTAGTAGTTATTCGTTAGTAGTAGTTATTCGTTAGTAGTAGTTATTCGTTAGTAGTAGTTATTCGTTAGTAGTAGTTATTCGTTAGTAGTAGTTATTCGTTAGTAGTAGTTATTCGTTAGTAGTAGTTATTCGTTAGTAGTAGTTATTCGTTAGTAGTAGTTATTCGTTAGTAGTAGTTATTCGTTAGTAGTAGTTATTCGTTAGTAGTAGTTATTCGTTAGTAGTAGTTATTCGTTAGTAGTAGTTATTCGTTAGTAGTAGTTATTCGTTAGTAGTAGTTATTCGTTAGTAGTAGTTATTCGTTAGTAGTAGTTATTCGTTAGTAGTAGTTATTCGTTAGTAGTAGTTATTCGTTAGTAGTAGTTATTCGTTAGTAGTAGTTATTCGTTAGTAGTAGTTATTCGTTAGTAGTAGTTATTCGTTAGTAGTAGTTATTCGTTAGTAGTAGTTATTCGTTAGTAGTAGTTATTCGTTAGTAGTAGTTATTCGTTAGTAGTAGTTATTCGTTAGTAGTAGTTATTCGTTAGTAGTAGTTATTCGTTAGTAGTAGTTATTCGTTAGTAGTAGTTATTCGTTAGTAGTAGTTATTCGTTAGTAGTAGTAGTAGGAGCTGGTGGTAGGATTTAGTAGTATAAGCTGGTAGTAGGACTTGGTAGTATGAGTTCTTAGTAGTAGGAGTTCTTAGTATGAGGTAGTAGTAATAGGAGTTATTCGTTAGTATGAGTTCTTAGTATGAGGTAGTAGCAGTAGTAGTTATTCTTTAGTAGTAGCAGTAGTAGTTATTCTTTAGTAGTAGTAGTAGTAGTTATTCGTCGGTAGTAGTAGCGATTAGTGAGAGTGAATATTGGTGGCTGACAAAGGAGGGAAGGAAAGGGAGGTTATATACCCCAATGCCATCCTGCATGCACAAACACATGAAACACATGCACCTAGTGTACAGGATTCGCCACCCTCATGTACCACATGCATCTGCTTTCCTAATTGGGTAATCAGGATATGTTTCATATCTGTGGGGAGGGGACGGCAACGTATGCCTACAGGAACGAAAGGGGGGGGGGACGCGGTGGCTGCAAAACGTACATCACGTGCTACCCTCTCTGCACTCCTCGCTCACGTGACCCGCGCTTTCACCTACACCAACTCTCCTACAACCAACTCCTTGTTTACATCCAGGGATACGACTATGACATGTGCGCGTACCATCTTCCGGCCCTCTGTAACCCGCTCCTTAATGTCCTATTCAATAACCCGCTGCTAGCGTCCATGGCGGCGCTCATACAGGATCTCCAGCTGCATACGGAAATCACCGTTTTGGTGCCGCCGGCAGACAGGTTCTCGGACGACAATATCACCGAGGACTTTATCCGGTCCCATATTCTCCGGAACTCGCTGGGGGTGTCGCTGGCGACGGCGGCTAGGAAGTCACACCCGTACATCTACACCACTTTGAGTGGCAAACAGGTGTTGATCAAGAACGGCCACGTGTTCTCGGGTAAGGGTTTCAAGGAGTCTCGTAAGGTGCTGATTATGGGCTATGATGGCGTGCCGGTTTGGGCCGAATATTTACCCCGGGGGCTGGTGTACGGATGTGTCTATATTTCGGCCCCGCTCTGTGGCGACGTGTCGGAGGTATTCGATGCCCCTCTCTTTCCGACCAATGGCGGTAGGTCTTCAGTGTTGAATAACGGAAATTCCCGGAATATATCGGGTCCCTCACCCTTGAATCTGTCGCTCGCCTCGGCTGGTTTGCCCTCGAAACCCATGGACCTGTCCTCGGATCTGCCCTCGGGCCTGCCCCCGGAACCCACTTTTTCCGATCTCCTCCAGAACTTCCCCGCCCTTTCCCGAACCATGGCTTCTGCATTCTATACACTCTTCCACCATAACAACCGCAAGTTCCAGGACCTTCGAAGCCGCAAAAGCCTCCCGCTTTCCCAGATCAAAAAGCTTTTTGCAGCCATGGTGGCTGAGGCGTTTCGCATTGTGCAGGACACCGTCAATTCTGACTCCATAGACGGCGACAGGGTTCATAACCTCTTGACCTCGGTGTCCATGAAGAACCCCAACCTTGATATGAACCGCTTGGTGCATGAATTTGTGGAGTTTAATATTTATGACCGCTTATGGTCACTGCTCGTGTTCCAGTTTACAAACCTGTACACCAGCGATTCCAACCCCGAAAACCCCGAAAACCTTGAAAACTCCGGAAGTTGTCCCTCTAATCCCGATATAATTCCCCAAGAAAGCTCCCAAAAGGATTCTAACCACCGCATCGTTTTAACTCCCCAACTATACAAGGATCTACTGTGTCTCTCCCTTAACCAATTGGATATCCCCGTGGACGAGCCCTGGAGCCTCAATGTTCTATACAGGCGTGTGGAGGAAGCCATCAAAGTGTTTTCCGAATTGTCCGGGGCCCGGATCACTAACCAGCGGGAAAAAGTCGGCATTTTGACCCGGACTGTGCAGGTTTTGACCGAATCCGGAGGCCATGACGGCCTGGCGCCGCTTGTGGATGCCGATACACTCATTGGGCTTCTAATCATGGTCATTGTGCATTCCAAAGTGCCCAATTTGGAGTGTCACCTCTACTATATACAGAACTTTGGCCTAGGCTCGGCCCCCGACGCCCAAGACAAGGCTGGTTACTTGAACTATATTCTTCTGAACTTCAATGCAGTTGTGTATCACCTTCAGGGCTGCATAACCAAAGAAATCAAGGCGTCGTCGGAGAATTATACATTCTGGGCGGCCATTCAAAAGGAGGACTATCTGCAGGTCGACGGTATTCTCCTGCAGATAGACACATCTAAAACACTTCCCCGGAGCCATTTTCTCAACAGCAAGAACATACACGGTGAGAGTTTCTGGTTCATTGCTATCCGAACCAATAACACGGAAATTTACAATCTTTTATCGGAAAAAACCCAAGCGGTGTCCTGCATCGAAGACCTTGTGTTTGATACCAACACCACTACCAGGCTAAACCTTTTGATGGTGGCTCTCCAGCACGAAAACCTGGAAATCATTCATCATCTCATTGATGTGCTTGTATTTAACTTGTCGGCGTCGGAAATTACCGCATACGTCAATTGTCCGGACCACCGGGGCCGAACCATCGGGCATTATCTCTCTCACGACCTTTCGGCCTTGCAAAGACTCGGTAAGTTTGTTGATTGGAGCCACAAGGACCATAATTCACAGACTCCGCTTTTTAGTTTTTGCAGAGCATACGACCATCCTGCATACAAGCAACTCATTTCAACCGGGTTCAGCATCTCCAACATTTCCTATAATCTGCATACAGACAAAAGTGGAAACACGCTTCTACATGCAATGTCACGTGGGATCCGAGAGTCTGGGATTTTGGAAGAGAACCCTATAGAAGGGCTCAAAACCAATAAAGAGTCGGAACTCAAAATCAACGTTGAAGATTCAGGGCTCAAAACCAAACACAATGTCTCTTCAGCAGTGGATGTCAATGAACTCAATATGCGTGGCCTTTCTCCTGCCTCTCTCTCCATGCGCTACAACCGGTTGGAAAATCTACAGGTGCTTCTTTCGGAAAAAAGCTTCATCTTCAGCCTTGAAGACCCCAAAAGCTTCCACAATCTCCTGGATAGTTACAGTTTTTCGGCTGCAAAAAAGAACCATAGTGGAGTGAGCGACCCTGAGTTCCAGGAAATTGAAAAGTTGGTGGTCTCGAGCTTCTTGGACTATTTTTTTCCAAAACACCCTTTCATTTTTGGAGTGATCAGTGGAAAGTATGATAATGGGAAGAGGGAATGGCAGATGCATGCCGTGTGCAGGAAGAACGAAGTTATGTGCAATAATTCTTCTTCCACCGGCACTTCTCATTCCACCATCACTTCTTCTACCAGCACCCAATCACAAAGTCTTTCGCTTAACACGTTCAAAAAAATCGTGCAGGTGTTCTGGATGACGAATCCGCATCTGTTCATGCCATTGGAGAAACTATGGGTCAATTTCCCCGAAACAAAGGCCAACGACCCCATCAATGCCAAGTACAGGCATAATCGGCTCGTGGATCACGTGAACATGTTTCTCCTGTCACTAGCCTTTACCGAAGATAGTGTACAGAAGATCTTCCAGAACCTCGTTAAAAAAAGCAATGAAGAGCTGGTTTTTGAGATGGCTAAAGCTGTCACCAAAGAAAAACCCTTGGAGAGCAAGTTGGACCAGGCCAAACTCCAGGAAATGTACTACTTCATTGACTTCTCCAAAAAAGACCTTATGCGGTACGGTCACGTGATGCGGAAGCTAAGCAAGTTATCTTCATGTGGCAGGATGAAGGATGAAGACTTGAGAAGTGCATATGATAATATTCTCCGGGCACTAGACATCATGAACTTCAAACGGGACTCGGGGGTTGTTCCAATGGGTACTTTCCAGGGATTCGTGGCGTGGCTCGAGTCCTGCACAGAGCAGCTCATCCAGCAGTGTGATGTTTTATTTGGCAAGATCCACCTTTGGCAAACGCTTTATAAGCAGATCCAGAGTTTGAACCAGGAAATCTGTGAAATGGAGGAGTTGGTGCTTAAACGAGCCCCGGGCTCCGAACCGCGGCTCCAGAAACGAAGCACGTTTTCGGTGGAAGCTGTTCCTGCAGACGAGCAGTTCAAAGAGGAAAGTGATTTCTCTCTAATGTTCGGTTTGGGCGACCTGAAGAAGAATAAATACCGACGGCTCGTGACGATGAAGGCGGAGCACGTGACGCGGATCACGGATCTCGGCTCTAATCTCCGCCACAGCCACGAGGCCGTGGCCGCTGAGATCTCGCTGTTTCTTCTGTACAGGCTGCGGTTTATAGCCTTCGGCCTTAAACGGTTGGCCCGGGAGTCGGTTCTTTCGCTCCGGCACAGAAACGTGCAGCTCCAAAAGTGTCTCGAGACCGTGAGGAGCTAGTCCAGGGTGTGATTTAGAAGGGGTTCTGATCGTAAGGGTAAGGATATGAGAGATTATGGATTTAATTGCTGAAGGTCGGTGTAGGCTGGTGTAGTTTGAAAAGGTTGGTGGAATGTTCTGGAACACCCGTGCACCTTGAACACGTGCCTTTGAGCACGTGTTCACGCGACTTTCACGTGACTTTCCTGATACGCGATTTAAACCCACCCATTCTCAATCCCCTAACTACAACCAATGGCAATCTCTCAACAGGACTTGGCAGTGTCCATCATCAAGTTTCTCCAGGCCAGCGTGGCCGACAAAACGGTAAGCGAAGACTTTTCCGAATCCATCGATGTGGCCATCGACTGTATTGCCGATGCATTCGAAGTGACCAAAGAAGATTCAGGGGCCGTGGACCAAAAACTAGGCGGCAGTTTATTGGAGCTTGTGAACTCCGCAACACCCCCAAAAAAAGCCAGCAGCTCAGGTGCAAGTGGCGCAGGCAGTGGCGCGCACAGTTCGTCGGAATCGCAGCCTCAAAACGCCACCGCATCCTCCGAGGACAAGGCCCAGGCCGACGCTTTAAAGGCCGAGGGCAACAAGGCCATGGCCGCCAAGGACTTTGTTCAGGCCATCGACAAGTACACGCAAGCCATTGCGTTGGATTCTTCCAATGTGGTGTACTTGTCCAATAGGGCGGCAGCGTACTCTTCGGCTTCGCAGCATGACAAGGCCGTGGAGGATGCGAAGAAGGCGCTTGAAATGGACCCAGGGTTTGCCAAGGCGTACTCGCGGTTGGGCTTGGCGCAGTATGCGTTGGGCAATGCCAAGGAGGCCATGGAGGCGTACAAGAAGGGGATGGAGGTGGAGGGCTCTAGTCCTACGGATGCCATGAAGAGGGGCTACGAAACTGCCAAGAAGCGTGTGGAGGAGGAGTTGGAGAGATCTATTGCCAGTGATGCTGGCAGCGGATCTGGCAGTGGCAGTGAAGTTTCCGGAGCTGGCAATGGAAGTGGAAGTAGAGCAGCAGGTGGGGCAGGAGCTGGAGCTGGAGCTGGAGCAGGAGCTGGGGGAATGCCCGATCTCTCGTCGATGTTCGGCGGAGGAGGAATGCCCGACCTTTCGTCGATGTTTGGTGGAGGTGGTATGCCCGACTTGTCGGCCATGATGAACAACCCCCAGGTGATGCAGGCAGCACAGAGCATGATGCAGAACCCCGAGGCCATGCAAGGGTTGATGAACAATCCCATGATCCGTCAAATGGCCAATAGTTTTGGCGGAGAAGGCGGGCTTGAGAATATCCAGAACATGGCCAAGCAGTTCATGGGCAACCAGAACAATAACCAGAACCAGGACAATTGAGCCAGTTGTGAGTGGCAGTCATGATATGGTGATTGACCGTTATGATATGGTGATTGACCGTTATGATATGGTGAATGCAGTCATGAAGGTTAACGGCAGTTATTAGGGTCAACAGCAGTCATGATATTGTGAATAAAAGGCCAGTCATGGAGGTCAATGGCCTTTCAATGGCAAGAGTCAGTGAGTCAGTGAGTCAATGCTTATGGTTAGTGATGTGAGTGATGGAATCAATGATCATGAGTGATTGATCAGTGGTGGTTGTTCTCATGTTAATGAGTAACTGATTAATATAAAAAATAATGAATAATTTCTAAATGTTCCTTACTTCATTGAACATGAAAGAAAACAAAAAGTTTCTCCAACACGGCACAAGAACATCTTATGGCTTTTCCACTTAGCTGCATGGTCAAAAAGATTGTCACCATTTTTGTTTTGGGATCCATGAAAGCTATTATACCCATATTATAACTTACACTGGTGTTGAATCACTGTGCTAGCCATAAGAACCAGATATCTTCTGACTCGACTACATTCGTACATCCACTAGTTGATTATTCCTCCTATATATATGTAGCCATTAGTTGATTATTCCTGCTATATATATCTACTCGATTATTTCTCCTATATATATCTACTCGATTATTTCTCCTATATATATCTACTCGATTATTCCTCCTATATGTATGTAGCCACTAGTTGATTATTTCTCCTATAAATATCTACTCGATTATTCCTCCTATATATATGTAGCCACTAGTATTTTCGTACCACTCTACTAGTCATAGTCACGTCTGTCAAGTTCAAGACTAAGAGTGCTTAATTGTGTAATCTGTAGTCTGTCAGTGGGAGTAGTTAGTGGGAGTAGTCTTTCAGTTGTCAGTCAAGAGTCAGTAGTCAGTACTATGAAGCAGTGGAACCATATTTAGGTTTAGGTTTAAACCAAAATCTATTGACTCCATGGCACCCCGGTGTTCTTGTCGTATCAGTCGTGAACAGACACCATCGGAACGGTTTGCAACTCCACTTTTTTTAGTCGATGCAACTCTCCACTTTTTTTGGGTCGACGGAACCAAAAAATTGTATTGGACCTAAATCTGATTTTTTAGTACGTCATTATAATCTTTGCTTTATACTAGGAACTGAGTTCACTTGCAAAAAATATGCGAACATACTCGATCATGAATGTTGGATCAAAAAAGTTTTCATACAAATTTGAAAAGTTATGAGCATTTTTTCTGATAGGATAATAGCTCTTGTTTATATTTATTTTGATTTTGATTTGACCACTACAATATCTTCAAACCCTGAGTCCTTGGTTGTTGTATGTTAGACCAGATGAACCATGTTGAGAAAATAGTACCTGAGACCGAAGATACACACGTGACTTTGGTCATGTGATGATTCACCCCAATATAAAAGGATAATTTCCCATTATTTTATAACACCACCAAAATATATCCTTTCACCCCTCTTTGCATTTTGACCACAACAAAGTTTATATTAATTATTGTACTTGATGTTCCAACCTTATCAGAGACCCAAACACCATCAGCAGCCGTCTTGTTAATGTGTGCATAAATCCACCAATCATATTTATTCATGGTGTCATGTAATGAAGGGTGTAACTTGAATGTCTTGGCACAATGGCACTGTTAGTATTGGGTACTGTTGAGTTGGGTACTGTTGAGTTGGGTACTGTTGAGTATTGGGTACAGTTAGTATTGGGTACCGTTGAGTTGGGTACTGTTGAGTTGGATACTGTTAGTATTGGGTACTGTTGAGTTGGGCACAGTTTAGTATTAAGCACTTTTAGTATTGGGTACTGTTGAGTTGGGTACTGTTGAGTTGGATACTGTTGAGTATTGGGCACAGTTTAGTACTAAGCACAGTTTAGTATTAAGCACTTTTAGTATTGGGCACTATTTAGTGTACCATTCAAAACACCTATTCAGACAGGGTTTTAAAACATCTCTTGGTGTCTCTATCACCGCATCCATCACCGTACTTTGGTCATGGGTTCACCTCAATATAAAGTACTAATGCAAGAATAAGTACGTAAGTCATGGTAGAGAAGTAGTAGTAATAATAGATTAGTTAGTCTTCCGTAGAAGTTGATCGACAATCTATTGACTATAATGACAACGAAGCTCCGAACATCCAGCGTTCGGAATGGCACAAGTACAGTGTTTTTCAAAACTATTCAAACCACACTAGCACAATTAAACAAGCCAATAATTCAAAATGTTTCCTACCCGTTCCTACAGTCTTTCAAACCAAATGTCGTAATGCTTTACACCAACTTTTATTAGATTTCAACGTTCTGAAATCTTAAATATGGTGGATTTACCATATACGTACTACATTTGGGAGTCTTGAAGTGCCAATCAAGGGTCAAAATGGACGAAACTGAACTGTAAGGGGTACGAAACTTTTTGAATTATTGGTTTGTCTAATTTTGCTAGTGTGGTTTTGAAGCATTCTGTCTTCTTGGTTCCAAAAATTTCGCCGCCCTGGTTTGAATAATTTTGAAAAACATTGTATACCCCGGAAATAGTACTGATATTAGGCCGTCCTGCAGATACGGAGCCTGCTTGCAACTACAGTACTTTAATACCTTGTAAAGATGTATTAGAATTTGATGATGCTAAGAAGAAGGTGTCTTTAAAGAATGGTTATACAATTGATGACTTATATTCTTCAAGATCTGAGGCTGGTAAAGGTAGACCTAAGATCGAGACGATTATAACTACTGATTTAAGCCATTTCAACTTACACAGCGCAGCAGAAAGGGGTATGAAAAATTTAGCTACTCTAAGTTTTACAGGTCTATCAGACTTTTGGAACGAATCTAGGTTTATGTCCGAGTAAATCTTGAAACAATTCAAAAACTTTTTTTTATCTGTGAGTATAGGTTATGTTCTTCAATGTGAGTACACGTTATGTTCTTTAATCTGAGTATACAGTGTTTTTCAAAACTATTCAAACCACACTAGCAAAATTAAACAAGCCAATAATTCAAAATGTTTCCTACCCGTTCCCACATTCTTTCAAACTAAATGTCGTAATGTTTAACATCAATTTTCATTAGAATTCATTATTTTGAAATCTTAAATCTGAAGAATTACCTCATATGTACTACATTTGGGAGTCTTGCAGTTTCAATCAAGGGCTACCTCGGAATTGGCTCTGGCGAGAGGCCAAAACACCCGTACACCCGGCTACCTCAGCAGAAAAAGGTCCAACACAAACGCCTTTTTTTTCGCTTTTGTTTTGTGAAAATAAGATGGTTGTAATTCTGGAATTCCGGACATCACAACCCATAATTTGTTAGTCGAAAAAGGTTTCCTGGTGCACTTTTGGAGGTGCTGTAGCTGGGCATTTCCGGCCGCGGTCCTCAATTCCGGTCAATCATACCATAACAGTGCTCATAATCATACATCATATAAGTACAGTGTTTTTCAAAACTATTCAAAGCAGCGGGGCAAAACGATTCAAACCACACTAGCAAAATTAAACAAACCAATGGTTCAAAAAGTTTCGTACCCTTCCTACAGTGTTTTAAACCAAATGGGGTAATGTTTCACAACAATTTTCATTAGAATTCAATATTCTGAAATCTTACATCTGAATGATTGCCTCGTATGTATTATCTTTGGGAGTTCAATCAAGGGTTAGAACGGATGGAACATCGATTGGGTGTAACCCCCGGAATTCGCTCGCCCAAAACACCCGTACACCCGGCTACCTCAGCAGAAAAAGGCCCAACGCAAACGACCTTTTTTTCATGATACGGAAAGAAGAGTGAGTTTTGGTAGAATCCTGGAATTCCGGACTTTACAATGCATATTTTTGTAGTTGAAAAGGTTTGGTGGTGGCTTTTTAAAGGTGCCGTGATTCTTTATGGTCACGTGACCACCATTGAGTTCCGGTCTCGTGCTTCTTTCCACTAATACCAAAACCACTACACCATAAATTAACCAAATATTCAAGGAGAGTCTTAATTTGGTGAAAACCAAATGCTCTTAAACAGAATAGGTGAAACATCCATTGCTTAAAAAATACACTACTAGATAGGACGGAGTGTACAATGACCCTTTGTTCAATTGTGCTAGTGTGGTTTGAATCGTTTTCCCGTGCTGGTTTGGATAGTTTTGAAAAAAAAAATGTATGTACTATATTTGCGAGACTTGCAGTACCAATCAAGGGTCAAAACGGACGAAACTGAACTGGAAGGGGTACGAAACTTGGTTTGTTTAATTTTGCTAGTGTGGTTTGAGTAGCTTTGGTGCGCTCGTTTGAATAGTTTTTAAAAAAACACTGTAAGTTATGCTCATTAATCTGTGAGTATAAGTTATGTTCGTTAATCTGTGAGTATAGAAGAACATGTATGCTGATATCTACTCCAGTCGTCTATAGTGTTAGTGTATAGTGTTAGTGTATAGTGTTAGTGTATAGTGTTAGTGTATAGGGATGTATTAGTATAGCGTGCTACAAAAGATAGTGAAGACCATTTATTTTAATAACATCTTCTTGAGCTGAGAGCCTCAACCACGCTACGAGACTATAGACTAATTGAATAACTGACTAGACTAACTGATTGACTAGACTAACTGATTGACTAGACTAACTGATTGACTAGACTAACTGATTGACTAGACTAATAGAACACCTGACTAGTTGACTACACTTACAGACTGACTACACTGACACTCTGACTACACCTACAGACTAAGAGACTACCACATTAACTCACCACACCTACAGACTAATAATCTAACTGACTACCAGACTAATAGATTAGTAGATTAGTAGATTAGTAGACTAATAGATTAATAGATTAATAGATTAATAGATTAATAGATATTAGATTAGTAGATTCATAGATAATAGATTAATAGATTATAAATTAATAGACTAATTCAGTGAGTGGATGGTGGGGACTGGGCTGGGGTTGGGACTGGGCTGGGGTTGGGCTGGGGCTGGGAGGTAGGGATGTGCGGAGACGCGTGCGAGCGCGTGCATGCAGGACGTTCATCTACGTTAACATTTCCCTTCTTTTGTAACCACTTCCCCATCGTTGCTTAATATAGGGCCAGATCCAGGTGTATATATCGCCTTCTACGCTGTGCAGACCCCTCAAAACGTGTTTATCCAGGATTTTGGTTCTTGTGCTGAATTGTCCTCTGAAACACATCCCTGACCAAACGGGCCAGATCGGCTTCTTGAAACACCCATCTAAGGAGCATAATACATTTTAAGCGGTTGAGTCTGTTTCCTGAATTTGATCTTCATTTGAAATAGAAACAGAACCAGACTTTAATTCTGAAAAAAAAAAGAACCAGGCTGTAATTCTGAAACAGAAACAGAACCAGACTGTAATTCTGAAACATCTGAAACATCTGAAACGGAACCTGAAGCCCTGTGTCTCTGAAACAGCATTAAACATCTGAAACAGCATTGAAACAGCCTTGAAACAGCCTTGAAACAGCCTTGAAACAACGTCTACAACGTCTACAACTGATACTTTGGAACTGTCTGAGTCTGAAACATCCCGAGTTGAACCAGTGCAATCTGAAAAAGGAGAATCTGAAAAAGTGGAATCTGAAACAGAATCTACACCCGATCCTAACAAAAAATTTGATCCATTTGAATTGGATTCGGAATCTGAAACACCCCTGAAACATCTGGGTCTGAACCATCAATAACAACTCTAAAAACTCCTAGGATTGGAAGCAAACCTCTCAACTGCATCTACATCCAGACAGAAAGCTAATCTAAACAGAGTGATTCTGGAACAATTCACAACTGCAACAACTCTGCAACAAGTGTGAAACAAGTCTGAAACAGATCCGGAAAACCTTCCCACAACACCAGAACTCATCCTGGCTGATTTTTAACAGAGAACTCATCCTGGCTGATTTTAAACAGAGAACTCATCCTGGCTGATTTTAAACAGAGAACTCATCCTGGCTGATTTTAAACAGAGAACTCATCCTGGCGGATTTTTAACAGCAATTCAGTGGCAGAAGTTCATTTGAACAACTCTGGCGCGTCTGACACCTGAAACAGCAACAAAGAGTCAGAAACTGCATCTAACGCTTCTGAAACTCCTGAAACAGAAAGCTAAGAGTCTGAAGCAGCAACCTAAGCGTGTGATACACCTGAAACGGCAACTCAAGTTTCTCAAACAGATCTGAAACTCTTGAAACAACAACAAGGAGTGTGAATCAGTTCTAAAACTTGAAACACCATTCTAAGAGTCTGAAAAACAACTTCAGAGTGGTCAGAGTTTCAAACAACAGAGTCTTGAAATCCCAAACAACAGAGTCTTAGAATCCCAAAATCAATCTGGAATGTCCCGTCAATCATCAATAACCGTTGGTGTAAGGGTGCGGCCGTTCACCAGTGAAGAGGAGAATAAGCTCATAACCCGGAACTCCAACTCCACCTTCTATGCAGACGGCCAGCTTCGTCATAACCAGGAGCAACAGGAACTCGAGCTTATGCGCAGGAAACCCAACTTCATCCGGAAAATCGTCAATGTTGTCGACGACAGAATGTTGGTGTTTGACCCTCAGGAAACGAATCCTTATACGCAGATGCAGCGGCGCAGCTTTCCCCAAATGAGCAAAAGTTCCCGGATAAAGGACCTCAAGTTTGTGTTTGACCATTTATACGATGAAAACTCGACCCAGATGCAGGTCTTTGAAGGCACCACCAAGCCACTTTTGGATAGTCTTCTTGATGGCTACAACGCCACAGTTTTTGCATATGGAGCCACGGGATGTGGGAAAACGCATACTATTCTGGGAACCATGGCCGAGCCAGGCATAATCTTCCTCACCATGCAGGAGCTCTACCGGAAAATAGAAACCCTTAGCGATAGCAGGGTGTTTGAGGTTTCGATTCTGTTTTTGGAAATCTACAACGAGTCCATCCGGGACTTGCTTTGTCCCGAAACAAGCCACAAGAAACTCAATCTCCGAGAAGATCTGCAGCAACGCATAGTGGTGTCCAATCTCCTGGTGCACAAGCCACAGAACGTGGCGCAGGTGATGGAGATGATTGTTTTGGGCAACCAGAACAGAACCTGCTCGGCCACTGAGGCAAATGCAACGCTGTCCCGGTCCCATGCCGTCTTGCAGATAAACGTGTCGTCAACAAGCAGGCTGGCCAGCTTGCTGCAGGAACACAGCTTCGCCACACTCTCCATAATCGATTTGGCGGGGAGTGAGCGTGCTGCCACCACAAAAAACCGGGGCGAGCGCTTGACGGAAGGTGCCAACATTAATAAATCGTTGTTGGCGTTGGGAAATTGCATCAACGCGTTGTGTGCAGGACCGGGACCTGGAACAGGAGCAGGAGCCAACCCCAATAGTCGAAAGCGAGCTCCGCATGTTCCTTATCGAGATCTGAAGCTTACACGACTCCTCAAGTTTTCTCTTGGGGGAAACTGCAAAACTGTGATGATAGTGTGCATTTCTCCTCTGTCCAAACATTACGACGAGACGTTGAACGCATTGAAGTATGCGAACCGAGCCAAGGAAATCAAAACCAAAGTGATCCGCAACCAACACAATCTTGACCGGCACGTGGGGCTGTATTTGAAGATGATCACGGAGCAGAAGCAGGAAATTGAGGAGCTCCGGGCACGTGAGGCGGAGGTCGGGGTTAAGGCCCGACGAGAAGCCCACCTGGAGATTTCCGCTTGTGTATCTGCCATCATGGCGGATATTTCGGCGTTAAGACATACGCTTGAGCGGAATAGTGGAGCCATGTGGGAACGGGTGGTGATTCTTGGCAAACGGAAGTTGATGTTGATGAAACTCGACGAGTTACGGCTCATGCAGGAGCTGCTCTGGAGACAAAGCAACCGGGAAGAGGAAATGAGCCGGAATCAGGTTCCAAACGCTTCGTTGGGTGCAAAAAATACGACATTGTCGCGAGTGTCCCGGTTGGTGGAACAGGTTCGACAAAGTTTACAACGCGACATTGTCGCCTTGGAGCAGGCATACGAGGCAACGAACGGCGTGGACGAGTCTTTTGCCCGGATCACGGAGGCGTCCACACGAAGACTTGCAGAGCTTCCTGGGTACGACCTGCACATGGCCGCCGTTCATTCGGCATTGGCTTCTTCCGTGCATGAGTCCATGGAAAAGGAGATTTTGGTCAATTCTTCGGTGCTTCTCGATTACTTGATTGGCGAATTGGACGAGTATAAACTTGGGGTTGGGGCGTGTGTGCAGGAACTCAACGATACGTCTCTCCAAATGGTGGGTGAAATCCTTAGTCGAATGGTGACATCGGAGTTTTCTTCAGCAGTGGATTTTGCTGCGTCTGCATATGTGTCAAAGAAGCAGAGGGTTTCTGAAAGGGCACTTCCCGAAACGGAAGTTTCCGAAACAAGACCTTCCGAAAGGAAATTTTCCTCAAGAGGAGTTTTCGAAACAGGAATCGGTCCCGAAACAAGACTTCCCGAAACAAGACTGCCTGAAAAAGCAGTTTCAAGAGAAGTTCCCGAAACAGGAGTTTTTGAAAAGTGTGACAAGAGAAGCTCGACTCTGCCTCTTCATCAAATCCCCAAACGGCGAGGACCTCGGGGCGACCGAATCAACGATAGTTTCGACGACTCAATCGCCTTGAAATCCGATTTCGAAGAAGATTCTCCACCGTTTGATCACGTGAATCACTCCATTCTCGAAACCAACGACCTTGGTTTTTCACCCGGGCTTCAATCGCCGCCCGAACAGAAAAGACCTTATGGACAGCCGTACGACGGCTTGGCTGCAGGACCCCGGCATCGTTACGTCAGTGCTTCCAGTGCAGGCCACAGTCGGTTTGGCAATGACAACGAGGACGAAGAGACCAAGGGTGATATGCAGGACGACTACGATAGTCTACTCCGCCATCCTCTCCTCAACAAACAGGCCAGCAAGATCGTGTCTCGGGAATAGACCCAAAGGAGTTTGAGTGTCATTGTAAGTCATATAAACTATGGATATGATTGATGGAATGGATGATTGATGGGATGGGTGCTTTTTGGGATGTACGGGTGTGGTGGTGTACGTGTGTAATTTGGTGTACGGGTGTGTGGGTGTACCAATGCACTAGGTGGGAATCTCTGAGATTACTGCTTGCCATGCTGAATATAGCACTATGAGTACTGCTTCTCTATTTTATTGTACGTACTGGGATAACGTTTTATTCTGGCAGATGAGCTAGTAACGGTCACGGTTAGAGCCGTACTCGTTGGACCCGTAGCCGTCGGATCTACCTGTAGATCCCGACCCGAAGTTGCCTGAGCCATAGGAGTCGTTACCGTAAGAGTCGTTCTTGCCATAGTTGTCTCTTCCAGAAGATCCAAAGTCATCTCTGTTCGAGGATCCATAGGAATCTTTGTTTGACGAGCCATACTCATTTCTGTTGGAGGATCCATAGGAGTCCTTGTTAGAAGATCCATAAGAGTCCTTGTTTGAAGAGCCATACTCATTTCTGTTGGAGGATCCGTAATCATCTCTGTTAGAGGATCCATAGGAGTCCTTGTTAGAGGATCCATAAGAGTCCTTGTTTGAGGAGCCATACTCGTTTCTGTTGGAGGATCCATAAGAGTCCTTGTTAGACGATTCATATTCGTTTTTGTTGGAAGATCCATAAGAGTCACTGTTAGAGGATCCATAGGAGTCCTTGTTGGAAGAACCGTAAGAGTCATTCTTGGAACCGTAGGAGTCTTTGTTTCCGGATCCATAGGAGTCGTTTCCGGATCCGTAAGAATCGTTCCCAGAACCGTACGATTGCTCGTTGCTGGAACCATACGAATCGTTTCCAGAACCGTACGATTGCTTGTTTCCAGAACCATACGAATCATTACCCGATCCGTACGATTGCTTGTTTCCAGAACCATAAGAATCATTACCCGATCCGTACTTGTCGTCATTCTTCCTTCCCGATCCATACGAATTGCTTCCCGATCCATAGTCGTCGTTGTCTTTTCCATAAGAGTTGCTTCCCAGGTTGCTTGATCCATACTCATTTGACTTACGGCTGTTTCCATATTCGTTGTCGTTGCCCGATCCAAACGAATTGTTGCCATAGGCGTCTCCTCCATACGCATCGTCCTTGCTCACATGGTCGTTCTTGCCAAACGCACTCTTGATTTTCTCGCCCACCTTCTCGCCCACCTTTTCTACTGTGGACTTGTGTCCATGCTTATGGCTGTCATTTCCATAGCTGTCATTTTTGTAACTGTCATTTTTGTAACTGTCATTTCCATAACTGTCGTTTCCGTAACTGCCACGGTTGTCGTTTCCGTAGCTGTCGTTTTCGTAACTGTCGTTGTCTCTTCCAAATACCATTTTGGGTGGTGAAATTGAGAGCGGGAGGGGGTCTTTATATAGGGGAGGGATTGGCCGTAGCAATTGCGGAGAGGATTGCGTAGGGGATTGCGCAGGACCGAACGCAATTGCGCCGGTAGCTGCTTCGTTTCATATTGACATTGCGTCATATGCACTGCCGTCAATAGCAAGTGTGGTGCCAGGAACGCTGCGCAGGGCTGCATGGGAGCTGCAGTGGAGGGCGAGAACCGGCCGGGATTTGTGTTGACGCGTGGAACATGATCTGTGCAGGCGGCCCCTGAAACGAAATGCACCACATGTTAAAACGCACGTGGTACTTAAACGTCGACTGGACCACGTGATATATTACACGTGGTTTCGCGCACACGTCATTCTCCGCACACGTGACTCTGAAATATGCACGTGAATGTAAACACACTCAACCTCGGGTATTGGTCAGTGCACGACCCACCCCACGTGCCCCGTGCACATGACTTGTACAGTGCCACAGCAAGAACAATGGTGAAATTAACACCCACATTGTTCTGTTACTGGATACGGTCGAAGATACATTTTATGCGGTTGATTTAAATATTCCCGGGCTCTCTTGAGCCGAGGAAGTCTATATTGCCTATCGAAGCAGCCAGTATCGGAATCCCAGAATCGGTGCTTGACAAAAACTTGTCAGTCATCAGTATTCCTGGATTCTCCTCTCATTCGGCTAACATCTTCTGCTTCGTCAGCTTCGATGGCATTGTATCCCAAGATCGTGTCTATCCCAAAGTGTTATCTATCCCGTATCGTATTCATGCATGGAGCATTGTATTGAAGCATCTCTGCTTGGCACTGGTGCATCCATTAAGACATTGTTGCACCGGCTAAAATCTTGTAAGCTAAAGCATTGTTGCAAAGCTAAAACATTGTTGCACCGGTTAAAACCTTGTTGCACCGGTTAAAACCTTGTTGTAAAGCTAAAACGTTGTTGGTTCATTGTTGGATTGCTTGGCTATTGTTGCATTTCGCATTAATGCATTTCGCATTGATGCATCAGGAGATTTTGGCACATTTTAGATTGCATTTTTGTAGTCTCATCAAACAATAGAGCAGTCCTTCTCCTGAGCACTTAAATCTCCCAGTGCACTCTTCTTCAACACGCCCTTCTTGTTGAGCTTCTTGGTGATGGCAGCCACCAAGGTCTTGTCATTGATGCGGGCCAAGGCCTTTTCTTGGCCGTTTTCTGCAGCCTTGATGTACCACTGTTGAGACTCCGCGGTGTTCTTGGCACAGCCAATGCCCTTGTCGTAAAAGTTGGCCAAGACAAATTGGCCCTTGCCGTGGCCACAGTTGGCGGCCCGCTTGACCCATTCAAAAGCCTCTTGCTCATCCTTGGGCAAGTTGGGCTCGGCTCCCACCATGTACCATGCACACATGGCGAGCATGGATTCTGGGTGGCCGCCCAACGCAGCCTTGGTGTAGTAGTGGATGGACAAGTTGGAGTCTGCAGGGACTACCTCGCCCATTTCGTAGTGCCGGCCCAACACAGCCGACGCCTCCACATTGCCCAAGGCAGCGGCCTGGGCAAACAATTGTAGGGCGTATTTCTGATCCTTTATGAGAATGTCCGAGTATCCGGTGTAGTAGATTTTACCCAACTCGTAAGGCGCAGCGGCCGTTAACTCGGTGGCCACATTCAGCGCCCGCTCCAACCACTTAATGCCTAGCTTCTTATTAACCCGGGTGTCTTGCACACCCATGCGACTGTTGAAGAAGTAAATACCAAGCTTGTACATGGCGGCCGGATGGTTTTTGGCGGCGGCCATCTTCAAGAAATCAATGCCTTTTCTCGAGTCTCTTCCCGTACCCAAGCCCTCTTCGTAGCAGTGAGCCGTGCGGAATGCACACTCTGTATGGCCTCTTTTGGCTGCAGCCAAAAAGAGATTGAAGGCAGAGCTATTGTCCACTTTGCCAAACACTCCAGAGCTGAACGCGTCTCCCAAAAGGTACTGTGCATCCACATATCCCTTATCGGAGAGTCTTTTGAGGTAGTGGAGTGCCTCCTTGAGCAAGTCAGTCTTCAAGTTCTTCGAGTTAGATGCCAGATCATCGGTAGAAACGGAAGGGGGTTTCAGAGGGGTCTCGAGCCCCGACAAGTTGACCGGAGCCTGATCCACGAGAAGAGCCGTCTGCAACATGTACTGAGCGTACTGGAACAAGACGGCCGGATCGTTGGACTTCTTGGCGTTTTTGCGGTACAAGTCAATGGTCTTCATACGAGGCATCAAGTGCTGGGCCGCATTCTCGCCCAAGTATTGCTGGATCACATTCTGGCTCATGTCAGGTAGCGAAGGGTGGTCTTGGAACAGCAGGGTCGACGACACCGAAGGGTGCGCCGCATGGAGGTTCCGGTAGACCTTGGAGCCGGCGGGCGAGTCGAACGTGGTCACCGACGAATCAGGCGACGAGTTCAGCCCCGTGAAGCCCACCGGGCTGACATTGCGCTGAGGCCCATCAAGTATCTCTGTGCTATTGTCAAATTGAGGGTAAGCGAGCGGCTGGTTGATTGGCGCCGGCTCTGCTGGGAAGCTCTCGTAGGGGAGCATGGATGGATGCACAATGGGCAACGACTCCTGGCGCTCAAATTCTTCAAGGAGGTCGCCCGTGGGATATATGGCCGTGGAGCCGGTTTTCTGTCTGTAAGGATGTTGTGACATTGCGGGAGGAGTCTGACGAATGATTTCTTTGCAGCAAATGGCAATCGGGGGTTAAAAGGCCGGCGGTTCTCGGATATCGTCTTCACAACAAGAAGAAACCTCGGTAGGTGTGGAGGAACGGGAGGAGAATCAAAATGAGGGCCTCGGAAATAAGAAAAAAAAAAAAAGAAATTAAAAGTGGGTAGGCGTCGCAGTATTCCGAGTCCCGAGAAAAAAAGTAGTATTGAAGCAGGGGCACAAAGAGAATGGGGGGGACCAAAAAAGAGGTGTTCGAGGGAAAGAGAGCAAGGAGCGGGCGGGATAGAGACATATAAAGAAAAAGCTATTTTGATCGGCTGTTTCAGATTTGCTGCGCTATCCCGACGTGAAACTTTGAGGATTCCGCTCCGCATACAATTAAGCTTGTTTGAAATGCACGGCCGAGACGCGCATGGCGATTGTTTTTTTTTTTAATTATTTTTTTTCTTCTTGAGAGCTTTTATCTGCAGGACCCCGGCTCTTGACCCGCTCGTAATGTGTTAATAAGGGGGTGTTTGGGCGCGCGATTAGTCTGAAACCGTGCTGCAACAACCAAAAGTGTGTAAGGGTGCGTCTAACCGGGGGCTGAGTGCTGAGGCTACCGGGGGTAAAGATGCAGTTGGAGCTGCGCTATTACTGCTGGAAATGCTGCAACTACTACCGTCTACATGCCGCAGTTTCAGGTGGATGCATTTGTGCTTTGCTTCACTTTGCTTTGCTTCGCTTTGCTTTGCATTGCACTGCACCGGTGAAACCCTAGGATCTTTGATTTTGTGTATTCCGTTAGGGCGGCGGGGGGCCCTGGGTCGGCGTATATAAGAGGGGACGGAGCCCGGGTATCCAAGCAATTTTTTCGGCCCCCCTTGTGACCCCATGCGAATAGACCTGGCGGCCGAATAGGCTGAGAATGCGCGCACACCGTCTGGTCCAGGGAAGCCACAACGTGGGCCGGGTCGCTGTTAACCCCTCTTGCGGAAGTTTCTTTTGAGAGGGCGGGTGTTTTTGGCAAATGAGGGAGGTGGAGAAGCCTTTAGACGAAATAGTCTGTTGGGCGTCTGCAGGTGCGCTGTTGACCCTTAAGATTAGATGCCTATTTGGGCCAGGCAGAACATTCTGCACCCGAGCAAGTTTAACATGAGCGCGGAACATACTTAAATTTTCGCTTGCATCGCTCAACAATGTTCATAGTTAGGCCGAGCATTTCTCGGGCTGTGTGCAGGCCGAAACCTCCTCTTGCGACTTCGGTTCGAGGCATCTCATGCCGCACTGCACACAGACCGTTTAATTTATCGACCACTACAGGACAATGCCCATCACAATGGCGGTCAGAATAATGATAATGTGGTAGGGCGCTATTGGAGATTGCGCCAGTTGTTGGAAATAATAGCGCCCATTCTTACAATGCTTACAATTGGATGACATGACCTAATTTTAGATAAGATATCTTGTGATCACGTGATATGATTCCTTAGGTAAGTCCAACTACTTCCCCCCACTGACTCCAATTGGCCTATTGACTGCAAATCCAGGAGTTCATGGCAAAATGCGGCTGAAGAGTTTCTGAGTGGTATGTGACACTAAAGGTACAAAAATTTCTCAAGATGTCAAGTCTTCAAATTTTCGGGTATTCGGGTCTTCAGGTATTCGGGTCTTTAGATCTTCAAGTCTTTAAGTTTTCAAGACCTAAAGTATTTAGAGGTATTTACAGGCATTTAGCGGGATTCAGAAACCTTAAAGACATAAGCATCAGGGCTTGACCATATGGCTGAAGATTGAGTACATGCGCACATGAGACTGAAGACTAGACTGAAGACTAGACTAAAGACTAGACTAAAGACTAGACTAAAGTCTGAAGACCTAAAAATATGGAGACTTGCCGGTATGAAGAAATGAAGATTGAAACCATATGGAATATAGCCATAAGGAATGAAACCATAAGGACTGCATCCTTAAAGACTGGATCCATAAAGACTAGAACCACAAAGAATGAAACCATGAGGAATGAGCCAATGAGAGGTCATCAATAGTGCATACCAAGGTATGAAAGGGTTTTCATCAGATACTTCCAGCAGAGCTCATAGTCAAGGAAGTCCTCCATGTATCTTGAACAGGTGTCTTGATCGGTCTCCATGTTTCCTAATAGATGACCTCCATATGCCATCCATAGGCATTCAAGGTATCTTCAACAAATGCATCAACAATCTTCAACAACTGCATCGACATGTCTTCAACAAATGCATCAAAAATCTTCATGTCTTGTCGTCGTCTGTCTTCATCAGTCTCAATGGATATCTTCATTAGACATCTTCCTCCCTCAAGCTTCAGACTTCAGAAACCAGACTTCAGAAACCAGACTCCAGAAACCAGACTCCAGAAACTAGACTCCAGAAACCAGACTCTAGAAACCAGACTCCATTTGAAGATATCAAGACAAGACCAAAATCAGATTCAAATTTATATCCAAAAAATCATGAAGATCATGAAGATCAAAAAGATCATGAGGATCTGCAGATCATGAATAGAAATAAGCAGCGACCAAAGCTGCCACTGCAACGCCGGCAAACGTCAAGTTGAGCCTGCTCCTGGACGCTTTGGAGTTGACCTCCTGGTTGACCAATAACCGGGCACGATCCTCCGGGTCTAGACTGGCCAAATCAATGGGGGTGGTTTCATTGGAGGGTTTCGGGGCCTGCAGCTGTTGTTTCTGAAGCTCAGCCTCCGCAGCAGCAATATCTGCTTTGTTCCGGACATTCAAGTCCGAGAAGTTGAGCGCAAACCGCGAGTTTTCCGACGTGTTCCACCTCTTGCTATCGGAAGCCAACTTCCGCTTGACACTATCGGTGGTGGTGATAGAGCCGGTGGTGTGTTCGTCTCCGGTCATGAAACTTAAGAGACCGGTCAAGATCGTCAGCACGCTCCATGCAGGATTCCACGTATCCGGGTGGTAATCACTCATACTCAAGCAGAGCCGCGTGTTGCAAGCAAAACGGCCGTTGGGTGTGACCATAGAGATCGACGGTGGCTTGAATGGATACTCCAGCGGGAACCGGAGAATGCCGTGGTACTGGCCGTCTTCATAGGGTGTTTTTGGAGGACCTGTGATGACGTAATGCCACTCGAGGATGTTTTCCTCATTGGGCCTGGCGACGATGAACGGAGGGGGATTGGCCTGGATGGTCTTGTACTCCTTGTTCAACCGCTTCTGCGCTTGCCGGGAAACCATGGCGATGGTGGATTGGTTGTTTGGTGGTGGGGGGGTACAAATGGTGGGGTGAGCAGTTGGGCTCGCTGTTATCACGCGGGCGTGCGCGCACCAAAAGGGGAGTGATGAAAATCAGTCACCAGACACCCAGACACCCAGACACCCAGACACCCAGACACCCAGACACCCAGACACCCAGACACCCAGACACCCAGACACCCAGACACCCAGACACCCAGACACCCAGACACCCAGACACCCAGACACCCAGACACCCAGACACCCAGACACCCAGACACCCAGACACCCAGACACCCAGACACCCAGACACCCAGACACCCAGACACCCAGACACCCAGACACCCAGACACCCAGACACCCAGACACCCAGACACCCAGACACCCAGACACCCAGACACCCAGACACCCAGACACCCAGACACCCAGACACCCAGACACCCAGACACCCAGACACCCAGACACCCAGACACCCAGACACCCAGACACCCAGACACCCAGACACCCAGACACCCAGACACCCAGACACCCAGACACCCAGACACCCAGACACCCAGACACCCAGACACCCAGACACCCAGACACCCAGACACCCAGACACCCAGACACCCAGACACCCAGACACCCAGACACCCAGACACCCAGACACCCAGACACCCAGACACCCAGACACCCAGACACCAGTCACCCAGTCACTTGTTGTATTTGCTGATTCTGTTTTTTTTCTCATTTGGTGGCTACGTTGGCTACGTTTACCTGCAGTCCCGAGGTATAACAACCATAACGGGATCGGGTTTTCCAAATGCAGGACCATATAAAAGGTTGGATGTATTATTCTAAGGCAGGAAACATAAGGTTGAACTATGTCCTGATCTTAAAAAACAAAGACAGGTTGATGCAGACAATAACTTTTGTTATGGGCACGCAGCCCATCTTTTTTTTTTTTTGCTTTTTTTTTGCTTTTGCTTTTGCTTTTGCTTTGGATCAACACTTTTGGGCCACACCAAGAATAATACTGGTGCTAACCAAATACATATCGCCTTTCCGTTCAGCAGTGGCCAAGTTGTTCCTGACCTCTTCACAGCAGTGGCTCATGATGAACAGCAAGTCGTGCCATACATCCACACGGAATTCCCGGGAACTGGAGACGTTTTTGCACCCATCAGCCAAAGCAGCCTTCATCTCGTCCAAAGTCACACCATGGTGGCTGACGCCCAGCTCAATGTGGTGTTCTCCAGGAGGTTTTTCCTGGTCCTCGTTATAGAAGTCATAAACGAGGATCCAACCTCCGGGCTTCAACATCTGCTTCATCTTGGCCGCCACGCGATTATAGTCATGGAGGTGGTGGAAGGCCAAAGTGCACACCAACACATCGGCGATGCCAGTCAATGGTTCCATATCGAAATCGGGCGAAAGCACATCGCCACATACGGTCGACATGTCCAAGGCGGGGTATTGGTCCATGATGCGCTGGGCCTTGGCGTCAAACTCGTTTAACATTGCCTCGGAAATATCCACGCCCACAATCCGGCCCTTGGAAACATAGGGGGCGATTTTGGACGCCACGAGTCCGGTTCCACAGGCAAAATCCACGATTGTGGCGTCTTCCCGAAACAAGCCATTTCTAGCAGAACCCGAGCCAGAATTCGATCCAGAATTCGATCCAGAATTTTTGGCGTCTAAATTAACCTTTTGGTGATTAACCTTTTCGTGATCATCCTTTTCAGGATCAACCTTTTCAGGATTAAACTTTTGGTGGGCGACATGGAGCTGCGCCAGGATATCCTCTGCAGTCAACACCTGGTCAGCCTTTTCCCGGGAAGGAAAGTTTAACATGGAGAGCGTGAACAAATCCGTCAACACCTGCATGGCCGGGATGGAGTCGTAGTTCTTAGCATCCTTCTTGAAGCTCTCGATGTTCTTGGTCATAGATTCCGAATGGGACATGGTGGAGAAAAGAGAGAAAACGGAAATAGTGGGGAAAGAAAAGAAGAAGAAAAGAAGAAGAAAAGAAGAGGCAAGTGAAAAGAGGAGGAAAAGAAGAGGACATTCCCCAGATTAGGAACGGCACACCCGTGCCTCCGCCAACACGGCTCCTGCAGTCAACAAAGACATTAGTCAGAAAGAAAGAAGTGCGTCAGTGGAGAAACAGTTGAAAGAGTTAAATGTGCGTCAGTAATGACTGGCTGCTCCTGCAGGTGGCATTTGCATTGTTTTCCTGTACACAGTCACAGCCAGACTGGCATTGGACCGATTTAGACACACTGAAATTTAAAAAAAGGGAGATGGTGGTTTTTAGTTATCTCTAAAACGTGTTTTTTAGAGAAGTGTCTTACTTTTTTTTTTTTTTTGGAAAAAACATTGTTTTTGAGAAAATGTGTGTTTTAGAGGGGAGTATTGGAACAGGCTAGTCTAGGAATTGTGGCCAGAAATTCGAATTGAGATGGTGAATTGAAATTCTGAGATGAGATGGATGAGTGTTTTTTTTTCGGTAGCGATTGCTCTAATTTAGCGGTCTTGGTGCCATTGTTGGGACAGAGAAGTGGTTTTGGGCGGGGCACGACCTTGGGGGATTTTTACAAGGAACGACCATCAATGCCAAAATGGAACAAAGATGGAGAACAGAAGAGATTTGAATGAGAAATACAACGGAAATGAGTGAGGTTTGACAAAAAGAGGAATTAGAAGGTTGATTGGAAGTACACGAAAAAAGTTAAATTCACGAGAAAATGAGGAATGAGCAACTAAACAGAACGGAAAAAAATGGGGGGAACCGGGAATCAGGAAATCGGAATTCGGGAAATGGTCATACAGAATCTCATAGAGTCCGTTATAGACCATATAGATTTTGATAGAGTCCGTTATAGACCATATAGATTCTGATAGAGTCCGTTATAGACCATATAGATTTTGATAGAGGATCTGAGTGTCAGTCATAGTCTCATAAAGTACCATAGGTTTTATGAGTATCTGAGTATTACAGAGCAAACAGAGCATCATAGAGTACCATAGAGTATTAGAGTATCTGAGTACCATAGAAATATAGATCATTAGGAAGTATCCCAGAGCGTCATAGAGCAATATACAGCATCATAGAGTATTCGAGTATTAGAGTACCATAGAGCTATACTTCATTATAGAGTATCTGAGTACGTTCCAGCTATGAACCATTATATAATATCCAATAGTGTCTGAGTACCATAGAGTATCTGGGTGTCATGGAAATATACATCACTAGAGATTATCTGAGTGCCATAGAGTCTCTGAGTATCATAGAGTACCTGAGTACCATAGAGTACCATAGGGTATCTGAATAACGTAGAGTACCATAGAGTACCATAGAGTATCTGGTTATAGCTCATTATAGAGTATTAGAGTACCATAGAGTACTAGAGTACCCTAGAAGTATAAATCATTAGAGAGTATCTCAGAGTACCATAGATTATCTGGGTGTCATAGATTATCTGGGTATCATAGAGTATCTGGGTGTCATAGATTATCTGGGTGTTATTAGGTATCTGGGTGTCATAGAGTATCTGGGTGTCATAGAGTATCTGGGTGTCATAGAGTATCTGGGTGTCATAGAGTATTATAGAGTACCGTAGAGTTTAGAGTACCTTAGAGCTATAACTCATTATAGAGTATCTGAGTACCTTTGAGTTATGGATCATTATAGAGTATTAGAGTACCTCAGTACCTTAGAAGTGGATCACTAGAGAGTATCTGAGTACCATAGAGCTATATCTTATTATAGAGTACCTGAAAACCATAGAGTACTATAAATTGTTTGTGTAGAGTACCTGAGTGCCTTAGAGTACCATATAGTATTCCAGGGTATCCCTATATTATCTGGGTGTCTAGAATATCATAGAGTAGAAGAAGGTTATTAAAGGGCAATTAAGGTACCATAGAGTATCTGAGTACCGTAGAGTATCTGAGTACCGTAGAGCACCATTGAGTTATAGCTCATTATAAAGTATTAGAGGAGAGTATTTGAGTACCAGAGAGTTTCCCAGAGTACCATAGGGACTATAGATTATGTGAGTAGAGTATCTGAGTGTCATAGAGTACCTCAGTGTCATAGAGTACCTCAGTGTCATAGAGTACCTCAATGTCATAGAGTACCTCAGTGTCATAGAGTATCTGGGTATGATAGAGTTATGGTGTAGTGGTTTTGGTATTGGTGGAAAGAAGCACGAGACCGGAACTCAACTGTGGTCACGTGATCATAAAGACCAGGGCAACTTTAAAAGGCCACCACCAAACCTTTTCAACTACAAAATTAGCTGGATGATGTAGAAGTAATCATCAAAGAAGTTTTGCTGCACAGGCTTTTGCTGCTCACCAACATTGAGAACTCCAGCCCAGTTGAAATCATCGAATAAGCCAGGATATTCGTTCTTGAGTTTCTCCCACTATGATACACCACTACACTATACTGCTTCAGTTATATTATCCTAATACTACTTAGTACTTACTACTCACTACTATAGTGCTAAGTAGGCCATAGGGTTGGACTGAACGGTGTAACATATTCATGGATTTAACTTAATAATTAAATTATGAGAATCTAAATTTGTTGATTTTTTTGAGTAGAGTATCTGGGTATGATAAAGTATTATAGATCAATACAGAGCATCATAGAGTACCATAGAGTATTAGAGTACCATAGAGTACCATAGAGTACCATAGAGTACCATAGAGTATCTGAATAACGTAGAGCACCATAGAGTTATACCTCATTAAAGAGTATCTGAGCACCATAGAGTTATGGATCATTGAAGAATATCCTGTAGTACCTGAGTACCATAGAGTACTTGAGTTTCATAGAGTACCATAGAGTATAAGAAGGTTATTATAGGGCAATTAAGGTACCATAGAGTATTATAGAGTATTATAGAGTATTAGAGTACCGTAGAGACATAGCTCATTATAGAGTATTAAGTACCTGAGCATCATAGAGCAATAGCTCGTTATAGAGTATTTGAGTACCATAGAGTACCATAGAGTACCGTAGAGTATCGTAGAGTATAATAGAGTATAATAGAGTATAATAGAGTATAATAGAGTATAATAGAGTATAATAGAGTATAATAGAGTATAATAGAGTATAATAGAGTATAATAGAGTATAATAGAGTATAATAGAGTATAATAGAGTATAATAGAGTATAATAGAGTATAATAGAGTATAATAGAGTATAATAGAGTATAATAGAGTATAATAGAGTATAATAGAGTATAATAGAGTATAATAGAGTATAATAGAGTATAATAGAGTATAATAGAGTATAATAGAGTATAATAGAGTATAATAGAGTATAATAGAGTATAATAGAGTATAATAGAGTATAATAGAGTATAATAGAGTATAATAGAGTATAATAGAGTATAATAGAGTATAATAGAGTATAATAGAGTATAATAGAGTATAATAGAGTATAATAGAGTATAATAGAGTATAATAGAGTATAATAGAGTATAATAGAGTATAATAGAGTATAATAGAGTATAATAGAGTATAATAGAGTATAATAGAGTATAATAGAGTATAATAGAGTATAATAGAGTATAATAGAGTATAATAGAGTATAATAGAGTATAATAGAGTATAATAGAGTATAATAGAGTATAATAGAGTATAATAGAGTATAATAGAGTATAATAGAGTATAATAGAGTATAATAGAGTATAATAGAGTATAATAGAGTATAATAGAGTATAATAGAGTATAATAGAGTATAATAGAGTATAATAGAGTATAATAGAGTATAATAGAGTATAATAGAGTATCTGTTATGTTCTTTGATACATTTATGCCTTACTAATACTCTGCTCGTTGATGGTTCCTCAAAGAGAGGAACCGAAGTGGCTTATATAACTTTGAGAGAAACGTGGAACCGGAAACCTCTCCACTAGAACAATGGTAGCCATCATTATACGAAGCCATCATTGTACGAAGATAGCCTGGCCACTGTTACGATCAGAGTAGGCTTCATGAATCCTCAATAGGAAGGGCCTTGGCTATCGTGGATCTAACAGATGTATATATAGATGTATATATAGATGTATATAGATGTATATATATATATGTATATAGATGTATATAGATGTATATAGATGTATATAGATGTATATAGATGTATATAGATGTATATAGATGTATATAGATGTATATGTATCCATGAGTCGCGGTTCCTACGCTATAATGGATGACTGCGAAACACAAGATATGAGATTCACGATCAATTACAGTCAGAGTATCATGATATACATTCCACTATATGACTATCGAATACACATAAGGTCAATTGTTCAGTATTATAGAACATACCGAATTTAGAGTAGGCAGTACTTCTGTTGGTAAAAGAGGACCGGATCAAAGCCATGGAAAATGGTGAAATGTCGAGTCTTGTTTTTTGAGCCAGAATCAAAGTTGGACCAGATTCAAAGTTGGGCCAGATTCAAAGTTGGACCAGATTCAAAGTTGGGCCAGATTCAAAGTTGGGCCAGATTCAAAGTTGGGCCAGAATCAAAAGCTGGGCTAACGGCTTTCGTTTGGGTAGATCTAAATGAGTGTGCTTAATGAGTGGATTCTAAGCTATAACATCTTCACCACAGCACTCATGCCTGAAGAAAGGCTCTGAACAGGAGGTTACATATTAGCTTGGAAGTTACGATAATGAGTAATAAAAGAGACTTACAAGACCCGAGGAGACAATTAAAAGGACAAGATCCAGAGGTTTAATTGGACAGACTTTAGTTTTGGGGAGTAATTGGGTGGTGTATATAGAGTAGTGTAATGGTAGTGCAATTAGGGTAGTGTATATAGAGTAGTATATTTAGGGTAGTATATTTAGAGTAGTGGAGGGTAGTGTATATAGAGTAGTGTAATTAGGATAGGAATTAGGTAGTGTAATTAGGGTGACATTATTTTGGAGGTTACAATTTAGTGGGTATAATTAGGGTAGCATAATTGAGGTAGTGTAATTGGGAGATTAATTAGGTAGTGTAATTAGAGTAGTGTAATTAGGGTAGTGTATATAATGTAGTATGATTGAAGTAGTGTACTTAGAGGGTATGATTAGGTTGTGTAATTAGGGTAGTGTATATAATGTGGTATGATTAGGTTGTATATTTAAGGAAGCATAATTGAGGTAGTGTATTTAAGGTAGTGTATCTATTGTTGTCAACAAGTACCTAGCATATACGGAGTCAAGGTACTTCACTGAAGTGTTGTATGCAGACCAGTGATATTACTATGTGCAGGAAACTAGTGAGTGAAGAGTTTTCACCCACTTTAGCACATATCGCACTTTGGTCTTGTAAGGTACAACTTACATATCCCTGTATATCAATATATACTAAAACATAGGTTGAAAATTGTAGTGTAATTAGGTTGTGTAATTAGGGGATACGAATTAGGGTAGTTAATCTAATGTAGTATGTTTGAAGTAGTGTATTTAGGGTAGTGTATTTAAGGTGGTATAATTGGTGTATGATTAGTAGTGTATTTAGGGTAGTGTACTTAGAGGTTATGAATTAAGGTAGTGTATTTAGGTGGTAAATGTGAAGTAGTGTATCTAATGTAGTGTATTTAAGGTGGTATAATTGGAGTATGATTAGGGTAGTGTATTTAGGGTAGTGTATTTAGGGTAGTGTATTTAGGGTAGTGCATTTGGGGTAGTGCATTTAGGGTAGTGTATCTAATGCAGTGTATTGGTAGTATAATCGGAGGTTACGAATTGGGGTAGTGTATATAGAGTAGTATAATAAGGGTAGTGTGATTGGAGATTACGAATTGCGGTAGTGTATATAGAGTAGTATAATAAGGGTAGTGTGATTGGAGATTACGAATTGCGGTAGTGTATATAGAGTAGTATATTTAGAGGTTACGTATTAGGGTAGTGTAATTAGAGTAGTATAATTGGAGGTTACGAACTATGGTAGTGTATATAGAGTAGTGTATTTAGAGGTTACGTATTAGGGTAGTGTATTTAGGTAGTGTCATTGGAGGAAGGGGTGTATTTGGAGTTCGGAATTAAGGTGTAATTGCAGGATTGCAGGATTGGAGGACCGGAGTTAGGATACAATGGAAGACAAAGAAAATAGAATGCACAATGGAGTCACGGAATGGAGGGCATAGGATTTAAGACGAGGTGAAGGCGAAAAGAGTGGGGCATATAAATGGGGGGGGGGGGGGGGGGGGCT
>NKZO01001678.1:65854-135746 GCA_002370185.1 Metschnikowia sp. 01-655c1
GGGGGGGGGGGTTCTGATTGGCTATTAAGTACTGTCTATCACCCGATCTAGCCCCACTCTAGCCCCGATCTAGCCCCACTCTAGCCCCACTCTAGCCCCACTCTAGCCCCACTCTAACCCCACTCTAACCCCATTGTAACCACCCTCTAACCACCCTCTATTATGACTTATGACTACTGATACTGGCAATAATTTTGGTTGATAACCAGTACATTATGTAACTCATTGACTACTGTCTATTGTTAATGTAGGTGCTGACTATTGTGATTTTTGGTTACTGACTTGTCATTGGTTACTGACTTTGTTTACTGACTTGTCATTCTTTACTGAGTGGTTAAGAACTAGCCATTTTCTATGACATTGTTGATATAATGACCTCCTGACTACTCCTGGATACGATTGGTACAATTGACTGACCATTGTTACCATAATAACTATGACTATCCTGGCTATTTTTAACTAAACAGTACAATTGTCTGTATATGGTTAGTTGATGACTATTCCGGAGATAACTAAACTGTTAATTGTTTTAATGACTGTTAATTGTTTTTAATGACTGTTAATTGTTTTAATGACTGTTAATTGTTTTTAATGACTGTTAATTGTTTTAATGACTGTTAATTGTTTTTAATGACTGTTGATTGTATTGTCTATTGTTACTACTAGCTGGAGAAAATGAGGTGTGGAGATAATGAAGTCTGAAGTGTGGAATCGATAAGTTCAACTTTGGGAGCTGTGGCCCAAATATATTGCTGGCTATTGGTACACACTACTCCTAAATGGTACTGAGTACAATTGTCTATTGACTATTAGGACTGTCTATGTTAGATTCTTGTTGAACGTTATGTACTAAGTTATCTATTTTGTTCGTTGATGATTCCTCAGAAAGAGGAATGCGTGCGATTTATAAAACAATTGGAGAGAAACGTGGCAGTGAAAACTCTTCACCAGAACAATGGTGAAGCCATCATTGTACGAAGCCATCATGGTAAGCCATCATGGTACGAAGTACTATGATGGCCATAGCAAAAGCCATAATTATCCTGGTCATAATACATCCTGGTCATAACACATCCTGGCCGTATTACATCCTGGCCCTAGTTAGTATTGGGCAGAGAGACTTCATAATACCTCCATAGGTAGATCACTACCCATGGTGGATCTGACAGCCTATTAACTATGAGTGTATTGACTATTAGGACTGTCTATTGACTATGACTATGACTATGACTATGTCTATTGACTATGACTATGACTATGACTATGACTATTATGATTGGCTCGGTCCAGTGACCATCCATGAGGAGTATTGGGTTTTGGGCATGATCTTAGTCCCACGGACTGGGACTTTGATTTGGCATGAGGATGCGAACGAGTCGTTCAAGTTTGTGTGAGTGTGAGATCGTCGGTCCCAGTTTTACGGGCCATTCCTGGATACCTGTCCTGCGTAGAACCAATACTGCGTTGATGCAGAGGTATTGGTCACTGACTATTGACTTATTCCAGTAAGCCAGTCACATGTCGTAATACAATTATTGGGTACTGTCTAGGGCAATTGTATATTAACTGTATGATTAACTATTGTTGACTATTGACTACTGGTATTGCTTAATAGCTAGTACAATTGTGATTGACTATTGACTATTATGGCTCTTATGACTATTATGACTATTATGACTATTGACTATTGACTATTGACTATTGACTATTGACTATTGACTATTGACTACTGGTGGAATGGTTACTGACTCATACAATTGTCATTGAGTATGTGACTGACTCTAAATACCTACCTACTACTATTGTATAACTATATGCTTGACTATTATGAACTATGACTATTGTTGACTATCTAAACTACTTACTCAGGCAATCGATTGCTTATATGATTGTCACTGAGTATTTCACTGAGTATTGTCTATTAAGTGTTGTCTATTAAGTCGTGTGTATTGACTACTGATATGATTGTGTTGACTTTGGGGACGTGTTCGAGTCACGTTTGTCATAAAATAGTAAAAAATATTTTATAGCTCCTCTATTTGTAACCTCACCAAAAATATAGAAGAAATTAATCAGAAGTAGTCCAAAAACCACCAATTTTTTAATTAGTGTAGAGTCACTGATGTCTACAAAGACTTGGATTGATTTTCAACTGGGGAGTCATGGCCTGCATATAAGCCCAAAGCTTCCTAATGTTAATTATAATCTATTGTGTATTGACTTTGGGTTGACTTTTAGTACTGGTTACTGAATAACGATTGTCTACTGAGAAATTGAATTGTTTATTGAGTGAGATAATTGATTGTACTGATTGGTTATATTATGGCTGCCATGATTAGTTGACTATATGTTGTGATATGAGGCGCATATGCCGTACATACCCTTAAGTGCCCTGCACTAAAGGCTACATTGCATTAGTGATGTCCATAGGGCATAAGCCCTCATTTCCCTTTCGCTGCTGCCCTAACCAGGCGTGCCCAGTTTTACGGTTGAGCTCTATTTCTTGTCCTTGCACGACCTCCTCCGTTATATACGAGAAGAAAGAATCTTACATATTCTTTCTTTCTAAGATCCCTTATTCTACCTTCTCTCTACAGACTAGATATTGAATACATATTGTTACAGTAATGACACTCACTGGGATAACTCAAGGGATCTCTTCTAAGGAGTTCTATTTTCAACCTATGTTTTAGTATATGTATTGATATACAGGGATATGTAAGTTGTACCTTACAAGACCAAAGTGGAATTGGACGGTGCGAGGCTGGTGAAGAGTTTTCACCCACTAGGGACCGGCACACGGTGCATCACTGGTCTGCATATAACACATCCACGAAGTACTCTGACTCCGTACATGCTAGGTAGTTGTTGACATCTATGAAAAGGTGAACAGCTTTAACCCTATGCTGACCGCATCCTATGAGGGATGGATCCTTGATAAGGCTCTCCCCGTGCAGGATAGGAGCTATTCTCTCAGTGATGTAACAGAACACTATAACCACTGACTATTGGCTAAGACTAGTCTTACATTGTCTATTGACTATTAGTGGTTAAGTACTGGTTAAGGATTGGTAATGTCTATTGTCTAATTAGGTAGTCTATTGGCTAAGGTAGTCTATTGGCTAAGGTAGTCTATTGGCTAATTACATAGTAGTGAGTGTTCTGGTTGGCTGATTATTGGTTGATGAGTGGTAATGACTAATACCTTTGTATTGACATGTCTGATTGGCTATTGATTTAGATTTGTATTATGGTCCATTATTTCATGATAATGTCTATAGTTTTCTGTCTATAGTTGTCTGTGTATAGTTGTCTGTCTATACTTGTCTGTCTATACTTGTCTGTCTATGCCTGGTAACTGACTATTCCATTGGTTACCATTGTCTATTTCTTGTGTATTTCTGTCTATTTCTGTCTATTTCTTGCCTATTTCTTGTCTATGACTACGACTAGACTATGTCTGACCATGAACTTTATGTGTTCGGGTCTATTATTGGTGGATTGGTGCAGGTATTGTCTATGACCATATCCAAACTATATCCTGACTGTGTCCTGAATAAGTCTATTCCATTGTGTATGACTATGTCTATAATTATTTCTATGACTGTTTCTATTCTATTGTATATTCCATTGTCTGTGACTATATCCAGACTGTGTCCTGAATAAGTCTATTCCATTGTGTATGACTGTGTCCAGACCTTTGTCTATGACTGAGTCTAAGTCTATGAGTGCATTTGACTCTGAAGGGTTATTACCATATGGTTCTGTATTAATTATTATTGGCTAGATCTTGCTTATGACTGACCCCTAATGATAGTTATTACTGATTGTACACTGCCATTCCCTCTAGTAATGCATCGTATGCTTTAGACCTCATAGCATAGTTGGACCTTCTACTACTGTACTATTGCTGATAAGGAGTGTTGGATTCTTTAGTTGATACGCTAGTACTTACGTGGTTATTGTTTGATAATATCCTGTGTAGTAGTGCTGTAGTAGTGCTGTAGTAGTACTGTAGTAGTACTGTAGTAGTACTGTGTAGTACAGTAAAGTTTAGTACTGTGTAGTACTGTGTAGTAGTACTGTGTAGTACAGTAAAGTTAGTGTAGTAGTACTGTGTAGTACAGTAAAGTTAGTGTAGTAGTACTGTGTAGTACAGTAAAGTTAGTGTATTATAGAGTATGGTTATCCTGTACTACTTGGACAGTGACTCATAACATCTATGTCTATAGTGTAGTACTCTGGTACCTCGTATCTATGTACCTGTATACTGAACATGTGATCAGTACCATTGTCTCTGGTCTGGATCTGGTTCCAACTGATAATATACTATTATGAGATTTATTGACTACTCCCCTGTCTACGCTGATGATATAGGGTTAACTACTATTGTCTATGACTGCATTTCTATGACTGTATAGTGCTATGACTGCATTTCTATGACTGTATAGTGCTATGACTGTATGACTGTACTATTTTTGACTACTGGCTGTGTGACTGTGATTTGTGACTGATTGTCTAGATTGTCCATTGACAGACACACGAAGGCGATTGGGACAATGGTAGAGTACGGTTTAAATTCGAGCCCATTGTGTGCACTTATGGTTAATCATCACATGACAATGAGCTAGTGCACCAACTGTCCATCAAGCCAATCCAGAAAGGGAAAAGGGAAGAGAGGAAGAGAGGGAGAAATTGGAACAGAGGGAGAAATTGGAAGAGAGGGAGAAATTGGAGGAGAAAGTGAGATATTGGAGGAATTACCAGAAGAAAGGAAAGAGAAACTCAAAGAGGGAAAAAGGAAAAAGGGAAAAAGGGAAAAGGGAAAAAGGAAAAGGGAAAAGGGAAAAAGGAACAAAGAGGCGAGAAATCCAAGACTGAATAGAGAGAGGAAACGACGGATAAACTGACTTTCTCCGTGATCGGCATGGAGGTTTCGGCATAAGCGATCAGTCTCACACTTACTGTCTCACACTTACAGTCCAAACAATCCCACACTCACTCCAAAAATTTCACACTCACTCCAAAAATTTCACACTCAGTCAAAAATCTCACCCTCACTCCAAAAATCTCAAACAATCATAGGACTGTATCTCTTTTATCATAGATTAGTTTATCTTTATTTTCCTCACTTAATATTTTTTCACCTTTTTTATCTTTTCACCTTTTTTATCTTTTTATCTTTTTATCTTTTCACCTTTTTTATCTTTTTATCTGTTTATCTTTTTTATCATTTCTTTTCCCCACTTAGTCATTTTTTCTTTTTTTTTTTTTTTTTTTTTTTTTTTTTTTTTTTTCTTTTTTTCTTTTTTTTCATTTCTTTTCCCCCCTTAGTCATTTTTTCTTTTTTTTTTTTTCTTTTTTTTTTTCTTTTTTCTCTGGCCTTTAATCTTTTTTTTGATGTCCAGCAAGCTTGCTTATCGACGGCAGTCTTATCTATAGATAGTCGCGAAAAGAGACCGAAAAAGGTATGGGACGCACGGGCGGGCGCGGGGCCTTTGTGCTGCCTGCAGGACGCCCGAGATTTTGCACCCATAATGGTATTATTCTCCATGCATTCTGCCCATGCATCACTTACCCGAAGTGCAGGGTTCCTGGGGTTGGCCATATATAAACGGTGTTTTCATCAGTCAATTCGAATCATAATTGAACAATTCAAACTGGCCATTCACATTATTCACTGAAGTCATTGTCTATTCACTGACCATTCACTGACCATTCACAATCTTCACTAGCCAGTTACTGAAGCAGTTATAATAACTGCCAACTTCAGCTTAATTCACAGAAGAGTATTCACGAGTCACTCTACTGTCAGTCCAAGTTGTTACCAGACTAGACTCCTCCAATACCTAGACTCCTGACTTTTGTCCTGACTCTTGTCTTTTCTTCTTAGTGTTTTTATCTTTTGTCTTGCCCCTGACTTTTGTCCAAATGTCCCTCCCAGTGGAATTGTCCCAGGACATTGCTCAAGGCAACCTCCGCAAGTGTATTGCCGAAGCCACATACGAAAAAACTCTTGCCAAGACATACGAAAGCCTCAACCAAAAGTTGGGCGATGCCCCCGTCAAGTTCAACCCAGAAAAGCACCTCAAGTTCTACCTGAACGACCCGTTGGACCAGCACAAGTTCCACTCCACGCGCAGAATCACCATGGAGGAGCTTGGCCTCACCAACAAAATGCAGGTGCTGCCCATTGGCGTGTCGGACCCGTTCCCGCTTTTCACCGATGAAGCCGTGGATATCATGAAGAGAGAGTGTCTCAACAAGGAGCGGTTTTTGGAGCATGCGCGTACGTCCTTCAGCTCCACGTCTGGTTTGGACTGCGTAATGCGGGGCTATGTCACGGAAAAAGACCATATTCTCTCTCCCTTCATTTATGAAGCCTGGAAACACCCCAAGACCTTGGAGTTGATCTCCATCATGGCCGGCGTGGAGTTGGACGTGGTCATGGACTATGAGATTGCGCACGTGAACATAGGAATCACCGATGACGAAACCGCTTCTGTGCAGAGAACAGAGCACCAGAAGGAGGAGAGAGAAAAGCTCTTCACAGGAGAAAGCACCGGCGACGATATCCCGGCCATTGTGGGATGGCATAACGACTCGTACCCTTTTGTGTGTGTTTTGATGCTCTCCGATACCTCGGATATGATTGGAGGAGAGACGTATCTCCGCATGGGCGACCAGAAGATTGCCCGGGTCAGTGCCCCCCAGAAGGGCTCTGCTGCGGTGTTACAAGGCCGGTACATTAAGCACTTGGCGCCCAAGCCGTTGGGAACCACCGAGAGAATCACCATGGTCACGTCGTACCGCGCCAAAAGCTCCAAGGTGCACGATGGCTCAGTGATCAGCACAGCCAAGCCCGAAATCAACTTTGGCTCTCGCTACAACGAGTTCTACCGCCAATGGGTGGAGTCACGTGTTGACTTTGCCAAGAGACAAGCTGATGACTTGAAGGAGTGTGTCAATGGTGACTCTGCTTTTGATAAGGCTGCGGCCATTGATAAGTTGAAGGCCATTGAGGAGTACATCCACCGGACGTACCAGGAAATGGAGCTTCTGGCTGAGGAGATTCAGCAGATTAAGATTAAGGGTTGAGCAGAGTGGGACTGACCAGAATGACCAGAGTGACCAGAGTGACCAGAGTGACCAGAGTGACCAGAGTGACCAGAGTGACCAGAGTGACCAGAGTGACCAGAGTGACCAGAGTGACCAGAGTGACCAGAGTGACCAGAGTGACCAGAGTGACCAGAGTGACCAGAGTGACCAGAGTGACCAGAGTGACCAGAGTGACCAGAGTGACCAGAGTGACCAGAGTGACCAGAGTGACCAGAGTGACCAGAGTGACCAGAGTGACCAGAGTGACCAGAGTGACCAGAGTGACCAGAGTGACCAGAGTGACCAGAGTGACCAGAGTGACCAGAGTGACCAGAGTGACCAGAGTGACCAGAGTGACCAGAGTGACCAGAGTGACCAGAGTGACCAGAGTGACCAGAGTGACCAGAGTGACCAGAGTGACCAGAGTGACCAGAGTGACCAGAGTGACCAGAGTGACCAGAGTGACCAGAGTGACCAGAGTGACCAGAGTGACCAGAGTGACCAGAGTGACCAGAGTGACCAGAGTGACCAGAGTGACCAGAGTGACCCAAGCTCCACTCTGGTCATAAATCGACATCACCATACACCCAATCTCTCTATGTCCACCCAATTAATCTGTCTATGTCCACCAATGAATCTGTCTATGTCCACCCAATGAATCCACCTGTCTCCTTGTCTCCTATGACTGCTCAACTATGAACTGGGTACATGGTCCCTGACAGAGTCAAATCAGAATGGATCTGGATGCTGAACTGGTGTCTAGCCAGAACCAAGTCAGACTAACATCAGTCTAGAGTCTATTAATATATTGTTCAATGATAATACCACTGGTCATACTTCCATGGTAAGTAGTCACAGATGCTCTTGCAAATCAGGCCCCAAGTTCAGGTTCAAAGAAGAATCCATGGACAATTCACGGTCATCAAAGTCGAATAACTCAGGCAAGTCTCCCACGTCCGGTTGGCTTGAGTATACAGTGTTTTTCAAAAGTATTCAAACCAGCGCGGCAAAATTAAACAAACCAATACAGTGTTTTTCAAAACTATTCAAATGAGCACGACAAAACTATCAAACCAGTGCGACAAAATGTTTCGAACCTTTTCAACCTATGTTTTAGTATATATTCATATACAGGGATATGTAAGTTGTGCCTTACAAGACCAAAGTTCTAATTGAGGTGTGAGGCGAGTGAAGTGTTTTCACCCGCGAGTAACCTGCACATAGCTTATACCTGGTCTGTATACAACACACATACGAAGTACCTTGACTCCGTATGTTGACAATGTTGGAACATGAGGAACCAGTACATCTCTGATGTACTACATGTTCCATGTGACTGCATGTTCCATGTGACTGCATGTAAGCAGGACAGATGAAACAGTGATATGCAGGAATATGTGTGAGTGGACGACGTCCCGTGGAAAAAGGGAGCGGGCGGTAATATAAGACTATATAGAATAAGAGATGACATTGAGTTGATAAGAGTACTGTGTATAACTTAGATATATAATCGTTCCAGTCTATGCGTTAGTAGATGACAAAGCGCAACAGAAACAACCCTCACTTCCGCAGTTCTCATTTTCGCACCAATTTCTCGTGCCCATACAAATAACTCCATCTCACTGTGTACCATAAATGGCCAGAAAAAAAAAAACACAAACCAACTCCAACTCCAACTTTTTTCCCTAGTTCTATTCTCTAACCCTAACCTAACTCTATCCCGTTGTAACTACAGTCACTATTGAGTCACTATTAGTCACTATTGAGTCGATATTAGTCACTATTAGTCACTATTAGTCACTCTATAGTCTATCTCTATACAAGTAGTAGACTGGGTGTGACAAGGTTAAGGATCTAACAGCCCATGTATGTGTTTTCAACTCGAGTACATTCCTGGGTTATTTGAAGGTCAAGGAAATGGATACATCATTCACGAAATGCACTCCGGTGGACTTTTACTTCTTGACAATTGATGAGGTGAAGACTCTGAATGCGGCCGTACTCCAAGAACAAGAGCAGTAGAAGGAAAGAGGGATTTTACGTTCTGAGAGAGGTTTTGAAGAGAGGTTTTGAGAGAATTTAGGTTTTGAAGAGAGGTTTTGAGAGAGTTTAGGTTTTGATGAGAAGAAAGGTTCTGTTTCCAATACTCAAAGTCTGTTTTCTAGTGTCAGGAGGTATCTGGGTCTAAGAGTAGATTTGGTATATACGGAATATAGGTCAGTGTGCAGTAGCGTCATAGTAGAACATAGGAATTATAGTGACTTATAGTGACTTATAGTGACTTATAGTGACTTATAGTGACTTATAGTGGACTTATAGTGGACTTATAGTGGACTTATAAAGGTCACACTGCATATAGCTTAGATGAACAGAATACTCTCTATAAAAGATTGCCCTACAAGTTTATTGATTTCAGTTGTTGGTTTATAGCGACTATATGCCGGAATAAATCATATTATATATACATTTTTATAAAGATAAGTGATTTATAATAAAACAATTTTATTTAATAAAATATTATTATAACAAGTTTAATCAGCAGATAACAAAACGTATATTTTTACTTGGTAGGAATCTTAGAGACTATACGTATACATAAATTATTGATATTGTTATGTTTTTAATACATTTATGCTTTACTAATACTTTTGCTCGTTGATGGTTTTTCAAGCGAGGAACCGAAGTGGCTTATATAACTTTGAGAGAAGCGCCATTATTGCACGAAGTGCTATGATGGTCATTACAGAATCCACTGTGACTATTGAAAACTCCACTATTATGATTGCAACTTCTGTATCACAGCCATCATAGTACTTCGTACAATGATGGCACCTTGATGTGATATCGCCTTTGCAAGACATTGCAAAAGAAGCAATAAGAAAAACGGGATTTTTTCCACAACGGTCACGATCTTTTCCATTCCACAAAAATACAACAAGGAGTTGTTAGAGCAAATTGCATCGATTGTTTAGATAGTAAAAATGCTGCCCCAATTCATTATTTGCAAAGAAGCCCTCTCGCTACAGTTACAAAGTCTGGATTCATATCCCTGTTAACAGATTTGGATTGTGACTCTGACCTTATCAATATCCCTACGGAAATTATCCATGACCATGAGGATACCATAGCCGTGCACTATGAAGGCTCGAATTTAGTAAACACAATGGATTCATACACGTTGCCCATGGATTCATACACATTGACCATGGATTCATACACATTGCCCATGGTTTCCTTGGACAGAGCCGTACAGGTAAATACAGGTGGTCGAGGAAACCATCCAGTACCTTGTGGAAGTGTTGACGACCGACCTAGAGTTGCATAATGATGTGGAAGATATACTCACGGAGTTTATTGCCGAAATGCCAGAAGAGGAGGAGGCCATGAATCTTTCCGAATGGATAGTTCACAATGCCTCCACATGTTGGCGCACCATAGAAGAGGCAACACAGAACATCATCCAGGGCTACATGGGAGAATTTGACAAGGTGATTGCACACGTGGAGCAACTCGGTACAATAGACTAGCGACTCGAGCAATGGACCAAACAACACTAATATTTATACACTGATAATATTGAAACAAGTACCTATAAGTACCAACATAATAGTGATATATAAATTGTTAGATCCACTATAGGTAGGACATTACCTATAGAGATCATTATGAAGCCTACGATGTCCGATCTCAACGTTGGCCAGGGCAAACGCCATATCACGGGGTTCGGCCGTCTCGGCACTTCGGCCATCGGTGGTTCTTTTAGAATATTCTGGAACAAGTCTTACCATTTTTCTAGTGGAGAGTTTTTCGGGTAACACCTTTCTCTCAAAGTTATATATGCCACTTCGATTCCTCTCTTGAGGAACCATCAACGAATACAAGTTTAGATAACATACGTTATAAAGAACATAACATAAATATCTTTAGTTTTATGATGGACATTACCATGATCATGGAGATAAATTGCGCCCGCTAGGTCCCAAAGATTATCACATGCTGTATAGGCAGGGCCCTGAGTATCGTAGATCTAACAATTAGTATTAGTATTGTATTAGTATTGTATTAGTATTGTATCAGTATTAGTATTAGTATTAGTATTAGTAGTATTAGTTCTGTGTTAGATTCCGGTTTACGTCAGGTACTCTGGTTCTTATTCGCCGATGATTCCTCCTAGGGAGGAATCTGAGGTATTTAAATACTTTTAGAGGAGAGGGCGTGCGACTTAGCACGAGAACAATAGCGATGAGCGCCGTCCCAACATCTTACGATGTTCGGCCTCGGCGTCTTGAGATGGCCATTGTTAGGATTAGACAGTGTAGGCTCAAAATACCTCAATAGGTAGGGCACTACCTATGGTGGATCTAACATTTTGTATTAGTATTAGTATTAGTATTGTATTAGTATTGTATTAGTATTGTATTAGTATTGTATTAGTATTGTATTAGTATTGTATTAGTATTAGTATTGTATCAGTACTAGTATTAGTATTAGTATTAGTATTGTATTAGTATTGTATTAGTACTTATAGTTGCAGGGATTTGAATATCTCTTGAGCACTCAGGTCAGCTGGTATATGAATACCGTCAACTGGCTAGCACAAAGCTTGATAATCGAGTATAAGTATAATAATTTAGATATTCCCACACATGTTGTTTAGCCAAGTAAATACTTAAGTGTAAATACTGGGCCTCTCCTAAGTCTTTCAATTGAAAGCTGCTGCTCATTTTTCTTTCATCTAACAATAGTCGTTTTCATTTTGCTTCTTAACAATTGCATGTTTCCATTGGTGTCATGCTGGTTATTAGTAATTTTGAGATAAGCAGGACTTACTTTAGACCATATAGGAGCTAGAGGAGTTTTAAGACACACTTTTCTCTAGAACTTTGAGCTCATAACGAGAGCTCGGTACTTGCCCCTAGTGTGAAAGTGCCAGAGCCTTCTTACTGGAAAGCACACCCCATGATCCACTCATTTATCTACTTCTTCAGAGCCTCGTGTTTTTGGCAATCGCACCCTTTCACCGTGGTGGACTCGGTGCTCCATGAGAACACCATCTCCATGTACATCAAGGTCAAGGGTCAAAGTCAAGGGTCAAAGTCAAGGGTCAAGGTCAAGGGTGGTATGTACGTCAAGTCAAGAGTGGTATGTACGTCAAGTCAAGAGTGGTATGTACGTCAAGTCAAGAGTGGTATGTACGTCAAGTCAAGAGTGGTATATCCAACAAGTTGTACCAGTACTTGTCTACCCAGCCTGCACAAGGTGCCAAGATCAAGTGTTCTGTTGAGGGTCCTTACGGTACCTTTGAGAAGTTGCACCACTTCGATACCGTGACCTACCTTTCTGAAGGTAACGGTGTTCCTGGCTTGTTTGAAAGTGCAGTAGACTTTGCCAGGACCGCAGATGCTCGTCAACAGAAGTTCTAATTCTCCTGGATTATCCGTCACTGGAAATCCATCCAGTGGTTCTACGAGGAGTTGTGCCATTTGGAGAACCTCAGCGTCCATCCTATTATCTACGTGACCCAGTTCAACACTCCGTTGGACAAGAGTTACATTAAAGGCAATAATCGACAAGAAGACCGACTCCGAATCTTTCTCTAATGAAGACAAGGACATTATTTTTTTTTTTTCCATTATGGACGAAGAGGACCAGGAGATTTTGTCTTCGAAGAACGGGAAGAGCTTGATGACCAAGTTGCCATTTATTGAGTTCAGAGATACCACCACAATGAAACTAGCAATTGAACTACCATTTGGTAATGATAATTTTTAACACGGCAAAATAAATTATTGGACCATATTAGATAATATAAGATACATTTTGTAGGACGAAGTAAATGTATTGTTACCGAGGTGTGGGGTTTCTTTTATTTAAAGATTTGGCTGTTCGGTAAGAAACAAGTAATGTCTCTGAGAATAAACTGAAGTGCATTGTTTGGCAATTCAGCTGGTGAAGTGGACTGGCTCATCTCTGTCTCTTTTAATCTACTGGATAAGTCAGCCATGCTTTGTTGAACGAAAACTACACTAAGTGAGTTGTGAGTAATGTTGAATTGGTCTCTAGGGTAATAACTTTTTCATTATTCCTATTCATGCATCTAGTACTATTTGACTCTTCTCATTGCGGAGTAAAGTAGAGTAATCTTAGTCAGAAGCCAAAGGAGAAGAAAAAAAAAGGGATGTCTGATATTGACCTATTCTATTCCTGCATTTATTTGAATTGTTGGGCTGGATTACCGAGTGGTTCTTCTCCACTTGGTTTATTGGTTTCTGGTATCAGAAAACAGGCTTAACTGAATATACTGGATATGGTCTGAGTTGACCAGGTCCCAGAGTTTGAATGCTGGACTTTCCTGGGTGACAAGTTTCCAGAACTTTGGGCTTTGCTTAAGTAGGTACAGATCTTTGGTACTGACAATTGATAAATATGAACATGCCAAGACAGGTTTGGCACTACTGAATATTGTTGTCCAGCTTAACGTTTCAGTAAAGCTGGTAGACGTCAATTTTACGACTGATAAATGAAATGACAGTTCATGTAGTCTATTATGGGTGACAGTTCATGTAGTCTATTATGGGTGACTATTATCGGTGACAGTTCGTGTAGTCTATTATGGGTGACTGTTATGGGTGACTGTTATTAATGCCTTTATGAATGTATCTTATGAATGCTTTAGCTTTTGCATAGCTTCTGACAATTATCTTGCTTTAAACTGGTAACCATCTGAATATTGTGAAAAACCCAACAATGCCCTATAGGTAGACATCAGAAGGAAAGAAATCCTGGGGAAAGGGGTTGGCTTTCCTCATGAGAATTCATCTCAGTATTGAATGCCTCTTGTCAGAAAATCCAGTATTCAAGCCCTCTGTACCTCAGCAGATTGTGTGATTTGATGTGAAGAGTCGGCGCGGGAAATTCTGTTTTAGAGAATCCGGTTTTTACCAGATTGAGATTCTCCTTGAATATTTGACCAATTTATGGCGTAGTGGTTTTGATATTGGTGGAAAGAAGCACGAGACCGGAATTCAACGATGGTCACGTGACCATAAAGATCAGGGCACCTTTAAAAGGCCACCACCAAACCTTTTCAACTACAAAATATGCATTGTAAAGTCCGGAATTCCAGGATTCTACCAAACCCACTCTTCGTTTCGTACCATGAAATAACGTTTTTTTTTACCCTCCTAGTGTGAATTATACCTCTATACTCTTGCTTGTGCTGTAGTTGAACTTACACTAGTCTTTTTTCTTACTCACTTTACTTATACACTTTGCGTGTATTTACTTATACTCATTTTGCTTATATTTTCTTGTACACCCTACTGGTACTTCTACTTTATTACATTACTCTGCTTGTAGTGGACCTATACTTGTCGTGTACTCATATACTATAGCTATAGCAGTACACACTAATACTAATATAGGAGTACTCACTGTGCTCAAGGTAGTACCTTAATTATACCACTACTTTAGCTCATATAGTAGTACTACCCTACTTACACCCCTATGCAATATCTTGGCCGGAATTGAGGACTGCGGCCGGAATTGTCTAGCTACAGGACGCCCAAAGGTCCACCACTATACCTTTTTCAACTACAAAACATGCATTGTAAAGTCTGGAATTCCAGGAATTGTGCAAACTAAGTTTTATCTAAATCCCTTGAGACAAAAGGCGCTTGCGTTGGGCCTTTTTGTACTGAGGTTTCCTGGTGCACGGGTGTTGTTTGCACCCATTCAGGCTCATTTCAAGGTCCCCATCCTCCATTAAACATCTCGTACCATTAAACATCTCATACAAGGTACTTGGTGTTCATTGAATGAAGAAAATGGATCTTCTCTTTGGACTTTTTTTGTGTGAATTCATGTGGATTCGGTTTCTATTTCTGACGTAACGGTTATGAGCCCCGTTCATTCCCTTACGAGCCACAGTATTTATAGTTAGTTAGAGATTAGGTTATTAGATCCCAAGATTATGTCCCTGGTAGGAACGAATATGTCGTTTCGTCAGGTGAACCAGATTTAAAGTGGCCTCATGTAGCCAGCCAGCCTGGCACTTGCATGTCCCAGGACCATTTGATTAGGGTATTTTAATATAGTGTAGTATTTGTATGTGGTATTTGTATGTGGTATTTGTATGTGGTAATCGTATGTGGTATTAGTATTCGTATTCGTATGTGGTATTCGTATTCGTATTCGTATTCGTATTCGTATGTAGTATTCGTATTCGTATGTGTATTAGTATGTAGTTTTTTTATGTCGGAGCTGCTTATATAAGTTATCAAGAAAAGAAACAGCTGGGTAAAAAGCCTATACAATTGGCATTGTTTGTATCAGCCAGACAGACTTTATAATACTCAATAGCTACAGCACTAGCTATGGTGGACCTGACAATAATAGGAAGTAGAGTATTAGGATTGAACAGTAATAGTCAGTCAGTAGTCAGTCAGTAGTCAGTCAGTAGTCAGTCAGTAGTGTAGTAGTCAGTCAGTAGTGTAGTAGTGTAGTATTAGTAATAGTAGTAGTAGTAGTAGTAGTAGTAGTGGTAGTAGTGGTAATAGTAGTAGTAGTAGTAGAAGTAGTAGTAGTAGTACATAGAAAGCAGTCCCAAATGGTCCTAAATATTAGTGCAATGAGTAATACATAGTAGTAATTCATAGTAGTAATTAATAGTAGTAATTAATAGTAGTAATTAATAGTAGTAATTAATAGTAGTAATTAATAGTAGTAATTAATAGTAGTAATTAATAGTAGTAATTAATAGTAGTAATTAATAGTAGTAATTAATAGTAGTAATACATAGTAGTAATACATAGTAGTAATTAATAGTAGTAATACATAGTAGTAATACATCGGAATACACAGGAATAACAGGAATAACAGGTTAAATCGTAGGTAGTAATATAGGTGTTAGATTCTTGTTGAACATTATGTACTAAGTTATATATTTTGTTCGTTGATGATTCCTCAGAAAGAGGAATGCGTGCGATTTATATATCAATTGAAGAGAAACGTGGCAGTGAAAACTCTTCACCAGAACAATGGTGAAGAGCAAAAGCCGTATTATATCCTGGCCGTATTATATCCTGGCCGTATTACATCCTGACCCTTGTTAGTATCGGGCAGAGAGACTTCATAATACCTCCATAGGTAGATCACTACCCATGGTGGATCTGACAATAGGTAGCTGGATGGCTTTAAGACATCTACCTGTACTTCATACTGCTACAGTGGAGTTGACAAGATGTCCTAGAGATTGAGTACCATAGAATTGTAGCTCTAAATAGTCATAATAGTCATGGAGTATAGTATCACCGCCTGCACTTTGCACTTGATCCTTTAGTGTACTATACTAGGGAATAGCTACTTAGACTAGGGAATAGCTACTTAGACTAGGGAATAGCTACTTAGACTAGGGAATAACTACTAAGTGTACTATACTAAGGAGTGTGGAGTACTCTCCTCAGTGAACTCTCTACGCCTACGCCTCTACATCTGATCATCTGCTGACCACTGGCATTCTGCAATTATCTTTGAACTTTATATAGACTTTGCCTTGCTTCATTCGACAAACCACAGCCCCACACGGACTGCCGTTTGGTACACTGTCCGTCGATGGCCTGGGAATATGCACTGCATGAGGCTCCCAAACTCGCTCGACCATTATGACAGCACTAGACACTGTTAGAGCTAGAACTGAACTGAACTGAACTGAACTGAACTAGAACTCGACAGTGACGGAACTAGACTGCAGCCTGCATACTGCGGCTGGATATGATTATTGGCAACACAACTTGGCCCAGAATCCCTTCTCCTCATCAACGTTCTGTTGCTCGTACTGCGTGACTCTTTGGTTGCCGTAGTTCTGCGAACTGCTCATCATGCCTTGGTTTCCCGAAACGTTATTGTTGGCATGTGCACTGACACTGGAATTGGGCTGGTACTCCTGCTTGATGGGCGGCAAAGGCCGGTTGATCAAGTGCTGCAACTTCTGCTGGTGCGATTGTGCCGCCGACAACTGCTGCTGCTGTTGCTGCTGTTGCTGCGATTGGTTGATGTTGCTGTTCAAGTTGTTGTTACCTGCAGACAGCGTGATCATGTTAGCCTGCTGGCTGGAATGATGAGGTCTATTCCGGCGCAGCTCGCGGTGCCGTCTTTCCCGGTCGTTGGGCGGGTTGGGGTGCCCGTATCCATGTAAGTTGGGCTTTTTGTTGATGGATGAGTCCCAGCCTTTCCCATTGTTCAAATGCATCCAGTCGAAATCCCCATCACAGCTCAACCCCATGTCGTCTAAGGCCGACACCAATAACATACGGTATTCTTCGTAAGGGGGCTCGGCTTCAAAGGGCAATGACCGCACCGAGTCCAAGTACTCGGCAAACTGCTTAGGCAAGCCTTCACAGAGAACCAGTGCAGATGTGGTACGTTTTTTGTCACCGATTTTCTCGTACTTCTGCTTGTTGGTGGGCGCCTTCAAGCCCTGCCAGGGCAATTGGCCTCGCAAAAAGTAGAAAAAGACATGACCCAATGCCTCCAAGTCGTCTCTTCTCAGCTGTTCACGGCCCAAGTGAGTATTGATGGACATGTACCGGGCAGTGCCGCTCAAGGACTTCTTTTCCCGGTACGGAATGTGTTGTTTGGTGCGAGGATCCCGATATTGCTTAGCCATTCCGAAGTCAATCAAATGCACCTTGTTTTCGTCGGGGTGGCCCTGGCGACCAATGAGGAAGTTATCGGGCTTGATGTCTCTGTAAATCAAGTCGTGGCGGTGGACCTCCTCGATCAAGTTCAACATTTGCACAGAAACCTGCACCACGGTCTTGACGGAAAAACGACGGCCACACCAGTCGAATAAGTCCTCCAAAGAAGGACCTAAGAGGTCGATCACGAGAATCGAATGCAAGCCTTCCTGGCCAAAGTAGTATGCGTTGGGGATTCCGTCACAGCCTTGTAAATGCTTGTAGGTTCTGTACTCGTCCCGCAACTGGGGAGCCTCCGTTTTTCGGGGCTCGAACTTGATGGCCACGGCGACGCCATTGATGATGTTGCTACCTTCAAAAAGCACACCGAAGGAGCCTTCGCCGATCTTCTTCCCGATCTTGTAGTGTAAACCCACCACAGAGTTATTGTTGGACGACAGCGAGCTGGACACGTTCATATTGTTTTGGTTTGTGACGGCGGCGGCGGCGATGGCTGCAGCTGACATGTATTAGAAACGAACGGGAGGACGCCGGAGGCTAAATTGGGAATATCCGGAGAGCAACGAAAGGTGCCAGGATCTGACGGACCAACTAAAAGATCAGCTAAAAGATCAACTAGATCAGATCAAGTGGCAGTCAAAAGATCAACTAGATCAAATAACAGTCAAAAGATTAACAACAGATCAACTGACAGATCAACGAAAGGAACAAGTAGCAGTCAAAAGATCAAGTGACAGTCAAAAGATCACTAAAAGTCAACTACGGATTAGTGGATCAGAGACGAGCAATCACGGCCAAACACGGATCAGAAGTGAAGAGAGTCCCTAGTTCAAGGAAATTAAGAGAGCTGACGATACTAGCAACGGGGAAAAAGCACCGTGGGGGCCCGGACCTGGAAGGAGCCGAAAAGAAGCCGAAAAGAAGCCGAAAAAGAGCCGAAAAAGAGCCGAGGAGGACGCCGAAAAGAGAGCCAGGTAGCAAGGACAGCGAAAAAGGGCCTAGAAACGGCGGATAAACGGGGTTTCAGAAACGGCAGGAAAAAGGGCCAGAAACGGACGCTATGAAGCCGGAAAAAAGCCGGGGAAAAGGCTCTGGGGGAAAACAAGCGAGGCACGGAGGGTGTGACTGGCGGCAATTGGCACGGGAATGGGGGCTCCGCAGGCGAAAGGAGTGGCTGGTAAGCTCTTTGGGACAAAAGAAAAGAGTAGGTTTTGGGAGTAAAATGAGATTTGCTCGGAAAAAAGAAAAAAAGGCGCTCGACAAGCGCGCGACTCACCGCAAGTGGGCCCCAAAAATAGCGCCGCGGGCGAAATCCGAGGGGGGCTTTAAAACTTGGCCAAAATGCGCCACGCGCGGCTGCGGCCCGTAAAGTGAGGGTTTAAACCCGGTCGTGCGGTGCGCGAAACTGGGGGGATGGGAGGGGCCCACAGGCCGGTACACCAACATTAAAACACCAGTACACCACAAGTAAAAAACCCGTACACCAAGACAATAAAACCCGTACACCACATTAGTCAAGAAAAAGCATACACCCGTACACCCTCACTTTTTTTTTTTAAAAAAAAAAAACCATTCCATCTCCATACTTAACTATCATCGCACCCACTCCACCAACTGACTTCACTAAGTGAGACTCCCCCACACTACAAACCCACAAAAACCCACAAAAACCTACACAAACCTACACAAACACAACCATAACAATGAACGCATCGTTCCTTGACCAGATTATGATGGAGGATATCTCTCGGCATTGTACGGCCGAGTTCATGGCGTTCCACCAGTGCATGAGCAAACCACCCTCGGAAGACGCTTGTGTGCCGGAACAGGCCAACTTGAAAACGTGCATCAAAAGCAAAGTCCCCGTGTTCCAGAAAATCAACTCGCTCTGTGCAGACAAACTCCAAGGTTACGAGGCGTGTCTCCGAGAAAACGGCACGCAAGGTGCGTGCAAGCCCCAGTTATCTTCTTTGAGAGACTGCGCCTTGAACGCTCTCCAGAAGGATTCGTAGAGGGAAAGCACCAAAAAAAAAAAAAAAAACACTGAAATGTGTCAATTAGTGGTGTTAAAATTACAAAAAAAATTGAGTCGATTAAAGGCATTTTTAGTGGTTTTTTAGACGACTTTTTTAGTGGACTTAGTCGAGTTTCTTAGTGGAATTTCTAGTGGCTTTTTTAGATGAAATTCTAGACGAGGTTTTAGTCGATTAAAGGCATTTTTAGTGGTTTTTTAGACGACTTTTTTAGTGGAATTTCTAGTGGCTTTCTAGCCAAGTTTCTTAGTGGAATGTCTAGTGGCTTTCCTAGTCTAATTTCTAGTCTAATTTTCTAGTGGCTTTTTTAGACGGCTTTTTTAGACGACTTTTTTAGACGACTTTTTTAGTGGAATTTCTAGTCGAATCTCTTGGTGGACTTTTTCAAGGGACTTTCTAGTCTAATTTTTAGTCGACTTTTTTAGTGGACTTTTTTAAGGGACTTTCTAGTCTAATTTTTAGTCGACTTTTTTAGTGGACTTTCTAAATAGGCAATTCCTAGAGTTGCCTTTCTAGTTGACTTTCTAGTCGGCTTTTCTAGTCGGCTTTTCTAGTGGAATTTCTAGTGGAATTTCTAGTGGCTTTTTTAGACGAATTTCTAGACGAGTTTTTAGCGAAGTTTCCTAGTCTAATTTCTAGTGGCTTTTTGGGTGGAATTTCTTGTCGAATTTCTAGTCGAGTATTTAGTCGACCTTGAAATTTATAGTGGTTTTTTGGTGGAATTTCTGGCGCAATTTTTAGTCAACCAACTACCAACGACGATTCACTCTGGAGAACCAACAAGGAGAAAGAAGAGAGCTTAGTGTCTGATAGTTTCACGGGAATCTAACAGTTACGGATACAGAAGTCATCTTGAGGAGCCCATGAGATCTAATTTTTTAACTGGGAACATCTGATTCTGAGGAGATTTACAAGCGTCTTGGTGGACTTTTTTGGTGGACTTTTTTAGTGGACTTTCTAAATGGGCAATTCCTAGAGTTAAACTTCTAGTTGACTTTTTAGTTGACTTTTTAGTTGACTTTTTAGTTGACTTTTTAGTCGGCATTTCTAGTGGAATTTCTAGTGGCATTTCTAGTTGACTTTCTAGTCGGCATTCCTAGCCGAGTTTCTAGTCGAATTTCTAGTGGACTTTTTAGGCGAATTTCTAGTCTAATTTTCTAATCGACTTTGGAATTTCTAGTTGACTTTTTTAGTGAAATTTCTAGTGGAATTTCTATTCGAATTTGTAGTGGATTTGTAGTGGACTTTCTTTATTGCCTAGCCGAATGCACTGGTCGTTACATGGTATGCAATAGCTTGACCGGAAATGTGGGCCGCGGCCGGAATTGTCTAGCTACAGGACGCCCAAAGGTCCACCACTATACCTTTTTCAACTACAAAATATGCATTGTAAAGTCCGGAATTCCAGGATTCCAGCCAACCAAGTCTCATCAAAATCCCTTGAAAAAAAGGTCGTTTGCGTTGGGCCTTTTTCTGCTGAGGTTGCCTGGTGTACGGGTGTGGTTTGCACCCATTCAATCTGAATTCCGAGGTGTCCACACTCCATCAAACATCTCATGAAAACCCACATACCTGGTTAGTCGAATTTTTAGTGGAGTTTCTAGTGCTTCTAGTCGAAATTCTAGTCGAAATTCTAGTCGAAATTCTAGTGGAGTTTCTTAGAGTCGATTGTTGTACTGTACGTTTACCGGGCACCCTAGGGGTATAGGCTTAACAATTGAGACCAATTATAGAGTACTTAATCCAGCCATTATCATTTAACATTGTAGCTGCTTCTTCCCTCTACTTCTTCCCTCTACTTCTTCCCTCTACTTCTTCCCTCTACTTCTTCCTTCTCACTTCTCCCCCTACTTCTTCTCTCCTTCCCGGATATCATTTTAAACATATTCTTACTATTCCATTTCCCAAATTTCATCAAAACCTAGTCCTTGAAATTGTTCTGTGGACTTATGCTCAATGAAAATAAAGGTACTGAAAGCTTATCTCCCCTCATAGTCCATTAAAATCGGCCGTGTGAAGTCTTGAGTCCTCTAGTAGGGAATCTCATCTTATAATAACATATCTATAGTCTTGGCTTTGGTAGCATGGTCTTAGTCTTGCCCTCTTGTAGTAGGTGACATTTTAGTCTAGTAGAGACTTCTAGTAGTCTTGTAGCCTAGAAATATTGTCTTGTAGTAGTGTTGTAGTAGTGTTGTAGTAGTGTTGTAGTAGTGTTGTAGTAGTGTTGTAGTAGTGTTGTAGTAGTGTTGTAGTAGTGTTGTAGTGTTGTAGTAGTGTTGTAGTGTTGTATTATAGTGTTGTAACATAGTGTTGTAATGTAGCCTTGTAGTCTACTTAATAGTTGAATCCATTGTAACCTTCCAACAGCGATACAGTTGGTTTTAGTGGCAGTATAAGTAGCAATTCTTGTAATTGTTCCAGTCTCATGCAAGATATCTCTGTGAATCATTTGGAATTTCTAGTGGAATTTCTAATCTAATTTTTAGTGGAATTTTTAGGCGAATTTTTAGGCGAATTTCTAGTCTAATTTTTAGTGGAATTTCTCTTTGAATTTCTAGTCTAATTTTTAGTCTATTTTTTAGTCCAATTTTTAGTCCAACTTTTAGTCCAATTTTTAGTCCAATTTTTAGTCTATTTTTTAGTCATCTTCAGAGCAAACATGAAGACCAGATCAACCCAGGATATCAGGGAATACTTGGAAAAGAACAAACCAAGTGAGAAAAATTGGGAAAGCTAAGTGTACATTGGTGAACATTGACACAATCAACAGGGTCAAAATTTCAGAACTTGGAATTTCAGAACTTGGAATTTCAGAACTTGGAATTTTAGAACTTGGCATTTCAGAGGAATGAATGAAGTTACATACTTCATATACCTCATGCACAAAGGGTATGACTCAGTCAAATCCAGTCTGAAATCTTACTCCCACTACCATACAATACTACCCTATACTAGTCCCTCTATACTCGTCCCCTCTAATCTACAGTCATACCTAGATGAATTGTACACATACTTCTCAGAGTACCTGATTTATACTTGAATAGGCCTTTTTAGTAAATTGAGGACTCACTTTTATTGGAAATAAGACTATCGACCATTGTCAGATGCTAGGGTACCCTGGCCTATACAGTGTTTTTCAAAACTATCCAAACCAGCGCGGCAAAATTTTTGGAACCAAGAAGACAGAATGATTCAAATCAGCGCAGCAAAACGATTCAAACCATATTAGAAAATTTAAACTAACCAAGTTTTGTACCCCTTTCAGTTCAGTTCCATCCGTTTTGACCCTTGATTGATACTGCAAGACTCCCAACTGTAGTACATATATGGCAATCCTCCAGATTTCAGATTTTAGAATATTGAATACTCATGAAATGTGGTGTGAAACATTATGCCATTTGGTTTGAAAGATTGTGAAGGAGTACAAAATATTTTTTTTCACTGGTTTGAACGCTGGTTTGATTAGTTTTGACGCACTGGTTTGATTAGTTTTGGAAAACACTGTATACACACTCTCTATCAACAGGTTTTTAGGTCCACTATAGGCAGGGCTGACCCATAGAGAGGTATTATGAAGCCTACTTCGTCTGTTCTTATCAATGATACTCCATACCGTAATTAAACATTTGACAGATGAAGCCTGAGTACCCTATAGTGTATATAATATGTATATAATATGTGTCTATAATTGTTAGATCCACGATAGGCAAGTCCCTGTCTATAGATTATTCAGGAAGCCTACTCTATCCGATCGTAACAATGGCTAAGCCATTATTGTACGAAGTACTATGATAGCTATGATAGCTGAGATATGGAATTTGCAGCCATCATAGTGGATTCAGCAATGGCCATCATAGAACTTCGTGCAATGATGGCTACCATTGTTCTAGTGGAGAGTTTTTCGGGTAACACGTTTCTCTCAAAGTTATATAAGCCACTTCGATTCCCCTCTTGAGGAACCATCAACGAGCAAAGTATTAGTTAGGCATAAATGTATTAAAGAACATAACAATAGTATGTGTATAATATTTGTATATATTATGTGTATATAATATGTGTATATAATATGTGTATATATTATGTGTATATAATATGTGTATATAATTGTTAGATTCTTGTTGAACGTTATTTACTAAGTTATCTATTTTGTTTGTTGATGATTCCACAAAAAGAGGAATCCGGGGGATTTATATAACAATTGAATAGAAACGTGGGAGTTTTATCCATAATACATCCTGACCATAGTACATCCTGACCATAATACATCCTGGCCCTTGTTAGTATTGGGCAGAGAGACTTCATAATACCTCCATAGGTAGATCACTACCCATGGTGGATCTGACAATAATATGTGTATATAATATGTGTATATAATATGTGTTATGTTCTTTAATACATTTATGCCTTACTAATACTTTGCTTGTTGATGGTTCCTCAAGAGAGGAACCGAAGTGGCTTATATAACTTTGAGAGAAAGGTGTTACCCGAAACCCTCTCCACTAGAACAATGGTAGCCATCATAGCACGAAGGTCTATGATGGCCATTGCTGAATCTACTATGATGGCTGCAAATTCCATATCACAGCTATCATAGCTATCATAGTACTTCGTACAATGATGGCTTGGCCATTGTTACGATCGGACAGAGTAGGCTTCCTGAATCCTCTATAAACAGGGCCCTGCCTATAGTGGATCTAACAATATGTGTATAATATGTGTATACAGTGTTTTTCAAAACTATTTAAACCACCGCAACAACATGTTTCGTACTCCTTCGCATAGTCTTTCTCAAACCAAATAGCGTAATGTTTCATACCAGCCTTCATTAGAACTCAATATTCTGAAATGTTAAATCTGGATGATTGCCTCATATGTACTATATTTTTGAGTGTTGCAATACCAATCAAGGGCTAGAACGGACGGAACATTGATTGGGTGCAACCCCCGGAATTGGCTTGCCCAAAACACCCGTACACCCGGCCACCTCAGCAGAAAAAGGCCCAACGCAAACGACCATTTTTTCATGGTACGGAAAGAAGAGTGGATTGGTTGAAATTCTGAAATTGCGGACAATAGTCTGATAATTTTATAGTTCAAAAGGTTTGGTGGTGGCCTTTTAAAGGTGCAGTGATTTTTATGGTCACGTGACCACCGTTGAGTTCCGGTCTCGTGTTTCTTTTCACTAATACCAAAATCACTACACCATATATTGACCAAATATTCAAGGCGAATCTTAATCGGATAAAACTAGATGCTCTAAAACAGATTTTCCAGCTCTGGTTTGGATAGCTTTGAAAAAAAAAACACTGTATGTACTACATTTGGGAGTCTTGCAGTACCATTGAAGGGTCAAAACGGACGGAACTGAAGTGGAAGGGGTAGAAAACTTGGTCTGTTTAAATTTTCTAATATGATTTGAATCGTTTTATCGCGCGGGTTTGAATAGTTTTGAAAAACACTGTATAATATGTGTATAATATGTGTATAACATGTGTATAATATGTGTATAACATGTGTATAATATGTGTATAATATGTGTATAACATGTGTATAATATGTGTATAATATGTGTATAATATGTGTATAATGTGCATAATATGTGTATAATATGTGTATAATATGTGGTATCTGGTATGAATATAGTCCAGAATACCCCCCAAACCAGACACACCAACTTCTCGTACTGATAATGAGACTCACTGACTATCAGAGATCTACACCTCTCGCGAAGTGTTTAATTATCTTGATGAGACAATGACATCTATGGGAGGCGAGTTGGCAGCCAAAAAATACGAGCCTCCCTTCACCACATTCCAGTTTGCAATGGTCAAACGTCAGGGGTTCCCACACACACACACGCTAATCAACCGAGGATGGCTTTTCGATGATAAAACCACAAACGTGCTCACGTCCTATAGTAAGAGAGAACGTCTGGATCTTGAACCAAGGTCACTCTAAGGGCCATAATTTCCATCACTTCTAGCTCCTCTGGAATTTAGCTCCTCTGGAATTATCAAATTCCAGCTTATGAGAATATACCATCTGTACTGCGTGGTATGGTATGGTATGGTACGGTATTGGTATTGTTAATGTGCAGAGGTTTCGCAGCCATGTCTTCTCTCGAAACGCTATAATAGCAACTCACATTCTCTTTCCGAAGAATTCTCTGTAAATGAACGGCAAATAGATTACCTGGTTTAAAAACTCGAATCTAACAATGTGTGTTAACGTCAGTAAGATATAGATCTTTACCTCTAGGCTTTTCTGGAGCAATTTAGCTTTCCTGTGGAATTTTTTAAACGACTTTTTCAGTCAACGTTTTTAGTCGACTTTTTTAGTCAACTTTTTGTTTCTTATGCTCATGCTGGTGAGGGACATCTCGTTTGAGAAGGCCATCATGATCCAGCAAAGGTTCAAGACCCCAAGAAATTTGTTTGAGTTTTACAGAAAACTCGAGGCTCTGCAGAAGGAATTGCTCATGAAGTACCACAGTGCCATTGGGACCAAAAATATAAACAAGCCAGCGCTGATTTCGATATACGAAGCGTGTGGTATCTAAGGTAAAACGAAGGCTCTTTTTTAAGTTTTACAGGCCTGGGATGTTTTGAAAACCTTTGGAACCGATGATTCTACTTACTTCGATGATGTGCAAGAGGCCCACTTCGAAGCCGAGCCCGTTTTGACTACATTTACTTGGTGAAGTTCCGCAAGGATGTGTCCATACTTCCTGAGTACCAGCCAATCACCTTTCTGGGACTAGTCTTGGTCATGGTTATTCAAGACCTGGGTAGTACCACTCTAAGTACAGCCATAGTACACGTTATAGTTTCAGTGATGTACTAGCCTGAGTACTAGTCTTGGCTATGAATCCGAGTATCAGTCTTGGTTAAAATAGGCAATTCCTAGATTTGAATTTCTACTTGACTTTCTAGTCGAATTTCTAGTCAATGTCTTATTGGAGGTTTCAAAATAGGCAATGGGCAATTCCTAGAGTCGAATTTCTAGCCGAAAATCTAGTCTTATAGTCGAATTTCTAGTGGACTTCTTAGTGGACTTTCTAGTTTGATTTTTAGCTACATTTCTAGTCTAATTTCAATCGGAGTTTCTAGTCTTCTAGCCGAAAATCAAGTGGAATTGCTAGTCAGCATGTGTCTTTGCCCCCTATAATTTCCCAACGGTCGGACGAGGTATATTACATACCTAAATACACATTGATCCCAAGCAAAAACAGATGGAAAATACGAACCAGGTTTTGCAAATGTGTAATAAGTGGCATGTATAATAATATACCCACGGATCCTTTTGTTGTTCATCTTTATATGTTCATCATACGCTCACTCATATAGCCATTCCCAGCATTTGTATGTGCTTTTTATTATTCCCACTCCAGACAATCCTCACATGTTCCATTTTAGACTAAACTCTATCCAGTAGTAGAATTACTACTACTACACTACTAGTACTAGTACTACCCAGTACTACACTACTACTACTACTACCCACTAGTACTACACTACTGACTACTACTACTCCTACTAGAGCCAGAACTAGTACGACTACACTACTAGTACTAATACACTACTGACTACACCACTGACTACACCACTGACTACACCACTGACTACACCACTGACTACACCACTGACTAACTACTGACTACTAAGACTGAGTCTTCAACTGACCATTGTATCTTGAGATGTGTTTCTTCTGCTAGCAGCTGACGATTACTAACTATCATATATGCCGAGATAAACACCCCAGTAGTGCTATTGACTACTGAAATTAATGAATATCACTGACTACTTTCTACTACTACTTAAACTGAACACTAGAAAATCTGGAGAGATCCTACTATTCCAAGTATTACCACTACTACTCACTACTACTACTCAGTACTACTATTACTACACTACTACTATTACTACACTACTACTATTACTACACTACTCACTAGAACTACTCACTACTACTACTCATTATTACTATTCATTATTACTACTCATTATTACTACTCATTATTACTACTCATTAATACTACGCACTACTACTACTAACTACTCAAATAGACTACTGACTACTGACTACTACACTACTACACTACTGACTACTACTAACTAAGATATCTTGAACCTTTAGTATTCTAAGGTAGTAGAAAGTGACCACCAGTAATCACTATTAGATCGGAACCACTAGGAAATAACTGTAATAAGAAGTCACTATGAGATCATCAAGGTAGCCACTAGAAATCCTTACCTCAGTAGTAGAGAGCACTAGGAAATAGCACTAGGAAATAGAAACCAGCCGCACAAAGATACTAGCACTGAACTCGGTACTATTGCTAGCAACTAACTATACCAACAGTTGTTCCGGACTACACTGATATTGACCTAATGGTCTCCCGTTCAAATGGTGGCTACCCGGGCAAGACGTCATTTCTCCAACAGTCACACAAAATAACTGCTACTCACTCACTCACTCACTCACTAACTACTACTACTAGTCTACTACCCACTACTCTCTATGTACTACTACTACTCACTATGTACTACTACTACTCACTACTAACTACTACTACTCACTACTAACTACTACCCACTACTAGTAATACTACTGACTACTACTCTACTACACTACTACTACTACACTACTGACTACTAGTACTAGTAATACTACCACGACTGACTACTACTACTACTACTACTACTACCCACTACTCTCTATGTACTACTATACTGTACTCTACTACTGCTACTCACTAACTAAGACTACTACTACTACTACTACCACGACTGACTACTAGTACTAGTAGTATTTAGTACTACCGACTGACTATTACACTGACTACTACTACACTACTGATTGACTACTGAGACTGACTAGTCGCCCCAGGTATGTTGAGATGAGTTATTTGCTAGCAGGTGAATATTACTATTATCAACAGATCTTGAGATATACTCCCCTAGTAGTGCTACTACTCTGGAACACTACTACTACTACTACACTACTGTACTATTGTACTAGTGTACTCTACTACTACTATATTCTACTGCCACTAAAATGTTACTCTAGAATAGTACTACTACTGCTGCTACTCAAATAGACAACTGACTACTATTACTACTACTACTACTACTACTACTACTACTACAATTACTGACTGACTACTACAATTACTGACTGACTACTACAGTTACTGACTGACTACTACAATTACTGACTAACTACTAACTACTAACTACTGACTACTGACTGACTACTCAAATAGACTAACACTAGACATGTGGGTGGGTGACTGCATGTAACCCAAAGTATCGTCACCTCTAAGATCTTGCTCAACATGCAAAATAGTATTAGTTTGGAAATGATTAACTTTCTCGTTAATGCTCTGAACAACATTGACATACCAATGCCTTCCGACCAAACCAGGCCTTTAGTCATAAGCTAGAGTCGAGCTTGAGTCACTGAGAATACACTGACCTTTCGCCAACATACAACTATGTCTACTATCTAGTATCTACTTTCTACTACTTTTAGATTATACTGCAACCCCCGAAATTTGGTTGTGGCCTAGCTTATTTCTGGTTGTAAGTAGTCTGTATATCATGTCCTTTTTAGGTTTGTGTTTCTTTCACCACCTTTTCTAGATCTCTTAGTTATCTTTCTAGTCACTTTTCAGTCACTTTTCAGTCACTTTCCAGTCACTTTCCAGTCACTTTCCAGTCACTTTCTAGCGGATTTCTAGTCGAAATTACAAACACTTTCTTGATACCCACCAAGGCGTTGATGATGGAAGACTTACCCACATTGGGGTAAACCGATTTGGAGCTTTCTGTTTGGGTGTTCCTCCGATTGAGTAAATTTAGGGGCTTCTGACATAAACAGGTCCTCCAACTCATCGATCTTGGAAATATGGTTTCCTCTGCCTCGTCTTCTTCCTGCTCATCAGTTTCTTCCGGTTGGTAAGGATCTCACGCACATTGCTCTTCTTCCTCGAGCTCTTTCCTCAAAAGAGCATTTGCATTGGCAACAGAGAAAAATAGAGAAAAAGACATGGTTGATGTTCTTTTCCTTGAAGAAATTGGTCCATGCTATACGCTGGTTTCTGGTGAACAAATCAGCCTCGTTGACGAAAAGCAAGTTTCACTCTCACGGCCGTCTTCTGGTCATCTTCTGGTTTGCTCAAGCCTTTGACATAAGACTCCAAATCCACGGTTCTGAAATCCAAAGGATTTCTGCCATCAAAAATCTGAACAATAAGGTCACAACTCTCCACAACTCTCCACAACTCTTCACAACTCTCAAAATCTCTCAAAATCTCTCCACAACTGCTTCTTCACCTCGAGATTTCTCTCGAAAGACATCAACAACAAGTCATTTGTTTCGGTCACTTTTAGTCTAATTTCTAGTCACTTTCCCAGTGGACTAGTCGACTTTCTAGCGGACTTTCGCAAATGGCCAATAAGCAACTAGCTATTCATTCTAAAACGCCATTATCAGCTTTATGAATGACAATTTTTGGTGGTGTCTTGGCGGTGTTGTGCATTCCCCGATGTTGCAGCCGGTGAGAAGTGGGCATGAGCCTGTGGTTATTGAAATAGAGGGCCCTTAAAATAGATCTCACGCTTATACGCAAGTCTCACTGCAGGCACTTCTTTAGATGGCAATACAGATCTATAGTAGGAGTCATATGTTCATTCAGTAGATCATCGTCTTCCATCGTCTTCCATCGCTTTTCATCGTTTTCCATTGGCCATGTCGATTCTTGATCGTCTTCCATTGTCTTCCATTGGCCATGGCGATTCTTGATCGTCTATTTCATTGTCTATTCCAATGGCGATTGTCAATAGTCTCATGTCACTGAATATGCCTGCCCACATAGACCTGTTTGGATCGATCTAGGTACATATATGACTAATGTCCCAAATCAGCCAGTGCCAGAAGTGCTACCAGTGACACATTAGTTTCATTAAATGTACTGATCTTCCATATCAGACAGACAAGCAGACAAGCAGACAAGCACACAAGCACACAAGCAGACAAGCAGATAAGCCGACATTCCATAGTCCAATGGTCAACTCGGAGTATTCCTGGCTACTCAGTTTTGAGTATCAATACTAGACCAAGCAGAACCAAACCAAACCAAAAGCAAACCAGAACCAGTTGTGAATCTTCAAAATCAATGAATCATCACTGAGTGCGTCAGAGACCCGTTGTTCACATGATATAGAGTTCATTTCCTTCAATAACCAGTAATGCATCGTCTCTAGTCCAATCCTGCTGGTCAGCCGGTAATAACCAGTATCAGCCATTATCTTCAAACCACCAATCAGTATCACTCCGGTTCTGAATATCAGTCAAATAATTCCCATTCTAGCCAAGCATTCAGTCAGTAAATCCAACAATTCCAAACTGTTAGTCCATCGGACATTCGGTAACCAACAAGTCAGACAATTCCTTTTGGCCAGACAGTCACTTAACTCAATTCGGAAACCGGTCAGTTCATTCTGGTCAGTCCATTTGGTATCCACTTTTCAGAAACCATAAAGCAGTCCATTTTAACCAGTCGTCAGTCCATTTTAACCGGTCATTCTGACTAATCAAACAGTATCATTCTCTTGTGGCTGGTAAGTCACTCATGCCATTCTCATTACCATTCTCGTCCAATTTCGTACCAGTCGGTCAGTTAATCTGGCCATCAGTCCCTTCAATCAGTAATCCTGTCGAACCTCAAGCCAAGTACTTCTTGGGTATGTTTTTGATTGTGACTGGAGAGGAAAAGTCCTGAAGGGCTTTCCGGGCCGCACGGTCATAGTGAGAGTTCTCGATCTCGTGCTCATGGTGCAACAACTCGTGCTCGATATCCTCCTTATGCTTAATGTGCACCAGCGGATCCTGGTCTCGGTGGTACTGGTTCCAGTGGTGGTTTTCGTACTCGGCCTCGAAGTCCATGTGGTGGCCCGGCCCAGCACCAAAATCGGGCAAAACACCCCCCGACTTCAGGAACCGGAGCCAGTTGTCCTTGCTAATCCGTCCATGTTCATCTGCCCCCAAAAGACGGCTCACCAGCTCCACCACCTCCAACTTCAAGTTGCGCGGAATGTTCTCCATATGGTCATGGTCTCCCATGCCACTGCCATCTCCCACCACCAGCTCCCGCGTCAAGCCGTAGATGTAGAGAATGTCCTCCGAGGTCCAATAGCCTTGATTTCTCAAGTCATGGAGCGCAAAAAACGATGCTGCGTCGAAATCCTCCATCTGGTGCTCCTCCCTCATGTGCCATTGCTCCCACAGGAGATCCAGCGGCTTGACGGGGTTGACGTTATGCGCCAAGGCAACAGCAGCAAAAAGAATAGAAAGGAGTTTCATTGAGAATAATAGAATGAGTCAAATGAACGATGAATCAATGAGTCAAATGACCAGTTAAAATCAATGAGAACGAGTCAAACAACGAATGAGAATCTAGAGGAAAGTCGAGATTCGAATCTGAGTAATTTGTTCACGTGATAAAGTAGAAGTATTCGGTCAATTGTGGTTGATGGCAGAATTGTCCAATTGATATACTGTGGCCAGATCGATGGACGAATGACTCGTGTGCGTAATGAGTGTGGCACGTGAGAAGGAGATCACGTGATATCAAACACCAAACACCAAACAATACCAAAATAATAGCAATAATACAGATAATTGCATAGTCATTGGTGGTACCTATATTATTAGTATTCATGAATTGATGAATTGTGAATTGATGGGGGTTGGATTGGTGGATTTATATGGGATCACGTGATATGCCATGGAGTACTCCTTTCATAGATGATTCTATCAAATAGTTCATCAAAATGAAAACATTTCAGAAGAGGATTCACTGCAGTCAACACGTAGATATTAAAACATTCATTTCCTTCCCAGACTGTCACACCATAAAAGATGGTTTATGATAAATGTAACACGTACGAAATGAAATTGGCCAGTGGTTTGGGTCAAGTAATTTTGTACCAGAAATGAATCCAGAAAGTTGAAAGGGTAAGTTTTCTTTAGTGTTCAAAACACGAGACGTATTCATCAAGCCCAACAACACTTCCAGTCTTAAAATTAGTTCTCAAGGAAAATTGTAGTTTTGGGTAGTAAACCTTGTGATCTGTTTTCCAAGCATCCACGTTCCTTATTTAGTTCTTCATGATATAACCAGATGTATTCCTTGTCCTCTAACCAAGGCTTGCTCAAGACATCTAAATCATCAACACATCTAAATTATCACCACATTTAAATTATCAGCTCATCTAAGTATCAACACATCTAAATAATCAACACATCTAAATTATCAACACATTTAAATTATCAACACATCTAAATTATCAGTAGGCCAGCATAATCAGTGAGTCAAAATTAGTATATTTTGTATTTCTCTCATATCAACACATCTAAATCATCAGTAAGTCAATATTATCAGTGAGTCTGCAATATCATAATTTGAATTTCATTCATACCGATACACCTAAATGTAGCATATACAAATTATAATAAGAAGTGGAATTAGGGGGGGGGGGGATTCGAGCGCCTTTTATATTCCAGTGGCTGCAAGTCTCGCGACGCAATGCAAGAAGATGAAACACCATCTGCACGTCGAATATGAAACATTGCCCGTATATGCATGCAGCATTCCTTTTTGTGTTCATAAAAAAGAATATAAATATCCAGCGAAAGTCCCCTGTATTTCTACCACTGGGGAAGAACACAGTCACTGCATATAGTATCCCAAAGTGCAGGGGCTACCCCAGCTTCTCACCACTGCAGAGCAAACCCCAACACCAACACCCACCAGCAATACACAACAATACACAACAAAAACGTCTTCCACAACATTCGAAATCTATTGGAAATTAGAAGACTTAACACTTGATACTCTTGGAATCAGAAAACTGAACACTTGATACTCTTGGAATCAGAAGACTGAACACTTGATACTCCTGCAAATCAAAACACTCAACATTCTATATCTGTTGGAATCAGGAGACTCAACAAACCTAACACAATCTTTATTTGCTAATACCTTTTTGATTGTATAAAAGTTAGTGAGGAATAGATATCAGAAATTCTGTTACTTCGAGAAGTCTTATAGCTAATTCCATTTATCAGGTCTTATTTCTCAGGTATTCTACCCTGTCAATTATTACTATTAGCTCAATATCTCACAGATGAATCCAAACTTGGTCAAGCATACACACTCTCGGGTGGGAAGACAGAACCAACGATACAACCCCGAATCTGGAGCTAGAATGGTCGCAGGGTGTATTTGTCTCAACGAAACCAAAGACAAAGTGATCATGATCCTGTCCAGTGCCCATAAAGGCCAATGGGTGTTTCCTAAAGGGGGAATCGAGCTTGATGAGGGCGACGACTTTGTAGTCAGTGCCGTGCGGGAAACATGGGAAGAGGCCGGGTGTGAAGGCACGGTGCTCCGAAAGTTGCCCGTGGTGTATGATATGCGGGGGAAGAAGGCGCCGGTGTTGGAACCCCACGCTGAGTTCGACCCCACCAAAGTCGTGCCGCGGCTGGAATTCCATTTCTACGAGTTGTTGGTGGACAATTTGACGTCGGAGTGGCCGGAAGCAAAGGAGCGTGAACGGAGATGGTGTACTTATTCCGAGGCCCGCCACGAGCTTGAAAAGGCCAAGCGACCTGAGTTGGTGTCTGCCTTGGATTCCAGCTGCATTGTGCAGGACCAGCCTAACTTCTAGGCTCCAGGCGACCAATTCCAGAACAACCTTTTCTAATGGAGATTCTCATACACTCTGATGGAGATTCTCAGACACTCTGATGAAGATTCTCATACACTTTGATGAAGATTCTCAGAGTGTCCATGGGGATTACCGGGAAAAGTTGTACAGATCCGGCTACCTGAGTATAATAACCCGAGTCGTGATTATAGTGTGAATACCATACGCTATTAGTGCCCTATTGTGTTCCCCTTGGATCAATTCAATTGATGAAATTAAACCTTTACTATATGCTCATGAATATGTTAAATTTCATGGATAATTTTATTGATTTTATGGTGGGAGCCATTTTTTGGGCAAGGCTGAGGTCGAGTGTTTCCGAGCCAGGGTCAAAACTGAACGAAAATCACTAGAGAGACAGACAGAGAGACAAGGACTGATGGTCAGATTTCTCTAAAGAATCATCGCTGAATGATCACCGAAGGAATTCACAAAGTGCCTGACGTTATAACAAAATCTAACAAAGTCCGATACCAGTCTTGCCTTCCATTCTGGAAAACACAGCAGACCTTTACTCAAGATTCAGTTACCTCATTCTTATGACACTCAGTTGACCTTCCTCATGAACAAACGTTCATCCTGAAACAGACGAGTGACTTCAATTGACTCACTGGATCTTTTCAAAAGACTAAGTTTACATCATTCTTGTAACACTCAGTTGACCCTTGCTCTTATAACAGACAGGTAGGCATTCATTGTGGAAGACAGTCTCGACCCTCTTTTTGTAAGAGACAGGGCACCTTCATTTTTTAACACTCAGTTGACCTTCAGAATTAGTTGACCTTCCAGACAGTTGACCTTCAGAATTAGTTGGTCTCGATTATTGAAATGGACAATAATAGTTTTCATTCTTGTGGCCCTCAGTTGAACTTTATTCTTGAGAGAAACAAAGGACCTTCATTTTGAAACCGGATTTAATTGACCTTCACTCTGAAACACTCAGTAACTCTAAATCTGAACCAATGGCCTTCTTTCTGAAACTTTGAGTTGACCTTCACTCTGGAACACTCAATTGACTAAAACTCTGTGATTGTTCAATCTTGTAATGAAGAAAAAGGACCTTCATTCTTGTATCAGAGTTTGACTTCCACCTTCAAACAGACTTGGCTGACTTTTTTATTAAAATAGACGAATTCAGTCTCGTTCTTGATCATGAGGGTGTCCACCCCAAACAGACTTACTTGACCTTCTCGTAAGTCCTGTCCTGTTGTCCAGTCCTGGTTGTCTAGCCTGTTCTTGTTCCAATCTTCACCCTAAGCCAATGTTACTCAGTAAACCCGCTCCCTAAGATTGTCTCCTTAGAGATTGTCACCCTTGAAGATTGTCACGATCTTAGTAAAGGCCATCTCAAGGCCATCCCAAACCATTCGACAGTTCGATTGATCGACATGGGCAAAAACATCACCGGTAGGTTGAAGTGTATGATAAAAGCTTTACTTCCCGAAAGTTATAAGCAGCACAGATTCTTTCTTTTGAGGATTCAACAAGTGACTCGACTTCAAAAGATTGTCTCCCTTGAAGTTGTCTCAACTCCTTGAGTACACTGACCCCAGACTCCTTGAAGGTTCACTCGATTAGAATATCATTCTCCTCTTCCGCACCCTTCTCTCATTTCTCTCATTTCTCTCTCCCCTCCTTCCAGCTGTAATCTTTTCCCTCCTTCATTTCTTCTCTCCTTTATTTCTTCTCTCATTTATTTCTTCTCTCCTTTATTTCTTCTCTCCTTCTCCACCTCCCTTCTCCTACTTGAACAAGCCACCCATGAGATTGGCCAACATGTTGTTGTTTGCTGCGGGGTTGCCCAAGCTCAAGCCAAAGAAAAGACGGCCCAAGTACTCCACCGGGCCCGCCAACTCGTTCTCCCTCAACACGCCCTGGTAGTGCGTGTACAACTTCATGAACTTGTCGCCAGCCTCGGCCTTGCCCAACGTCTTCACCAACAAGCCAACAAACTGGTACACCGTCTCTCCACTGTCACTTGACTCTTTGCTCTGAGCCTCTTTCTGGATCTCTTTCTGAGCCTCTTTATGGATCTCTTTCTGAGACTCTTGGTACTGCTTCCTAAACCGCTCGTACGCTGCAAGTGCAAACTTGAGGTTCTTCAAGTAGCTGTAGTTAATAACAGCACGAGCAATAAAAAGACCCGGGTCAGCTGACTTGTTCTGCGCCCACCATTGATACAAGAAGTCTGCATACACCGGCACGGACTCGTGGGTGCCAAGAACCAAATGCAATTCCGCCACGGCAAACACCTTGTAGCGGTCGTCGTCGGACTTGGTGGCCGCGAGTGCGCCGAGCATCTTTTGCCCAAACACATGGTGCAACAGCGCATCACCGAATTGTGACGCCTTTTTTCCCTCACCCCCCAAATTTTTTTGCGACCACGCCACCGCCTCCTTGGCCAAATCCCCCATACTGGGCTCAGTATCCGGCAACATGTTGACCAACTCCACCAATTGGGCTTTGGCCGAACCTGCACATGGCTGGCTGGACTCTACGTAGACCTGGATCAAATAAGAAATGAGATCACTGGCTGAGGCGTACTCCTTGCTGGCGGCCAATGTGGCTGCTCCTTGATTGAGGATCTGGATTGCCAAGGGGAACTGCTTGGCCTTGACATAGCGGTTGGTGATTGTGCGGAGCGTCTGGTGTGCCTCGTAGTAGTCTTTGTTGTTGATGCGCTCTTGGAACCGAGCAATGGTTCTTTGTAGTTTGTCGCTCATGCCAGTGGTGAAGGTGTAGGAGTCGGTGAGGTTAATCGTACTATACTCACTAAAACCGTACACCCGTACACCCGTACACCAAAAGTAATACACCAAAAAGTAATACACCAAACATTAGTACACCAATCAACCTGTATCATTTTTGATGGGCTTGTTGGAACATAAAAACAGTACATCTCTGATATACTGCACTTTCCAGGTGACTGCATGTAAACAGGACAGAAGAATAGTGGGATTGTGTTCAATATGCAGGAACAGTCCAATGGTCGACGACCGGCCGAATGAGTTCAAGAGATCCTCAGTATAGGATATATGCAGGTGAGAAAAGAAACGACTGATGAATACTGAAGTTCACAAGTATAGGATATCATTGGTCCAATGACATAACCCATCCATTTATGGACCTAAGAATGGTAAAGCACAACCGGAACTGAGGTAAACCGGGGGTTGCGAAAGCGAGAAAACACCCGTGCACCAGGAAACCCCAGGACAAAAAGGCCCAACGCAAAAGACTTTTTTTTCGCTTCTGCTTTGTAAAAAAAGGTTTGCTGGAATCCTGGAATTCCGGACTTCACAATGCCTTTTTTTGAGTTGGGAATCTTTGCGTGGTGGAGTTTTGGAGGTCCTGTAGTTGGACAATTCCGGCCGCGGCCCCCAATTCCGGTCAATTCCGGTCAATTCCGGTCAATTCCGGTCAAGCTATCGCATACCACAACAGCATCAGTGCTCATAATCACACACCATATTAGGATGATATTAAGATGCCAAAAATAAGTAAACCGTAAGGTATTCTGTCCAATTTCACTCCATAGTGATTTGAAAAGGCTGCACCTAGCAACGACTGGCTGGATGCGCTGGCTCCACTGTCAACTACTTAAGTAGTCGAAACCTCCCGAACCACTAGCGAATGAACACAGTAAACAGAGTACCTGACCTGACAACACCAATCCAACAACATTAGCCACTATATATTAACATATATACATTATGTAGTACATATCTAGTGTCTGTTTAGTATATGTCTAGTGTTTGTCTAGTATACATCTAGTGTGTGTCTAGTGTATATCTAGTATATGACCTCACTGTATTCTGACCTAATTGTATGTTGGCTAGTGTATATCGAACTGGCTGTTAACGGTATATTAGCTAGTGTTTATTTGCTAGCTGTATATTGCCTAGTGTATCCAGCACTTAAACCTTCTTTTTTTTTAGCCCTAAGCATTGCCTTGGAAAAAAGCATATATTTGAGATTTTTATACGTGTGCGAAGCGGTACTTATATAGATAAATAGTGCGGTGGCTGCAAAACGTCGCGCATCTACGACGCCCACAAACGCATGAAAGAGGGGAAGTCCCCACTTTCAAAAAGTATATAAATGCAGCCATTTCCCCTTTTTCAAATTCATTACTGCAGCCATTTCCCCTTTTTTGAATTCATTACTGCAACCATTTTCCCACTATTTATCTCCATTACTGCAGCCATTTTTCCTTCTCACGTCCCAGAGTGGTCCCTGTATCTAAGCCATGTCTAGTTTACTCCAGTTCTTAGTGTCCATATTTCCACTACATGATCCTATTAGGGGTATTAAATGGGAGACTAAAAGGAAAAACATTAAGCTATCGGTATATTTTTAGATTCTTGTTAGCGTACTTGATACCTGATGGCTATTTCTTCGGTGATCTCTAGAGGACGAATTTGAGCGCCTTATATAACTTTGAAAAAAATGTCGCTTCTAAAAGCTCTTCACCAGAATAATACCGGTGATTGTTCCGGCACATTTGAAAAGCCATCTTAGTATCTCGTACAATGAGGACCGAGAGAAGGCATTTATAATGGCCTTTGTTAGGATCAGACTGCATAGGCGTTATAATACTTCTATAGGTAGAGCCCTATCTATAGTGGTAGCATATACTAAGGGGACAGTATTTCTACTGTATCTCTACTGTATGTCTAGTGTATTGACTCAACTTAGATCCACTACAAAATACCACCCATAGAGGCATTATGAAGCCTACACTGCCCAATCCTAAAGAAGGCTATTTCATAACGTCGTCCCCATCACCATTAAATGAGACACCGGGATGAAATGAGGCACCTGGAAGAAATGAGGTACCTGGAAGGAATGCAAAGGTAGAACCATGACGGCTATTGACCTGGCCAAAACTTTTACTCACCGAACCAGCATCGGCTGATTCGGACCCCGCTATTAACTGCTTCAGTACCCGCTTCCTCCCGAACCACTAGCCAATGATCACAGAAAACAGAGTACCTGACATAACAATACTTTTACACCATACACCATATACTACGGTTCAAATGAGCACTTTTCAAATGGCCACACTTCAGATGACCACACTTCAAATGACCATCGTTCAAAACCACACTTCAAAGTGACCACTCTTGAAAATGACCACGGTTCAAACCTCCACAAAATACTGCAGTTTTTTCTCCTTTTCAAGCCGAAGGAGGCCTCGCAAGCCCTGGCATCTTCCTCTGTGAAGTCCTCCGATTCCAAGAGCTCGAGATTCTCGTCTTTTTTCGGCTCCAATGGGCCAAATTCCCAGGGTTCAAATGGTATCCAGAGTCAGGGAGCACCAAGGCTTCCGGCTCCACAACTCCAGCACCTCTGCCGATAGATCTCTGAGCTCTTTCGAGAATAAGTCTCCCAGCTCGGTCCTCGTCCTTTTGAAGAACCGAATTCAAAGCCTGCTCCAGTGATGAGACAAGGACCACCTCCAGGAATCCCACCTCAGCAGTTCGCCCAGAACATGAACGGCCAAAACATGGATGTTCAAAGCTTGGGGCCAAATGGCACCATCCGGAACGGCCTCCTCCGGGAGTACAGCAGCCAGGAATGCCTTTGTTTCCCAATCCTAATACGGGTGCACCTCCTTCGAACAACGATTCTTTCTTTATGTCATTACTCAGTAAGAGAGAGTGTGAAGAGGCACAAGAGCCTTGTGAGGAGAAAGAGGCCGGAGGAAAGACCCAAAACGGACGTAAGCCTGGCCAGAACCCTCCAAATTCTGGTCCAAATCCTCAAAGCCAACTTCCAAATGGAGGTCCAAATGGAGGTCAAAACCCTCAAAAGCGGGTCCGATTCCTGGTCAAGCCCATGGACCACCCGGTCACGCACCTAGACCAAATGCTGGACCTGGAACTGTTGAAAAACGGTAATAAAGTGAGCGCTCTGTGAGTCCCATGGCTTGCAGGGATGGCGCGGTAACATAGCACCTGTTTTTCATATGCACCGGTGGTTACTACAACCGCCGGTAATGTGAAGGTAGACCCCATATAATAAGGGAGTCTGGACAATGACCAATGTTTTCAATCAACTCAATCAAATATCATCTGTCTGAGGTATCCCAAGCATGCCTCCTAAAGCCAAACCCACCACACTTCAATGGACTCTGTAAACACCTCCGCCTCCTTCTCTCTTGAAGTAAACACTTCAGGAGAAGTGTTCACATATCTTGACGAGACTATGAGGACAGTGTCTTTGAGTAACTGTCCACTGGACATTACACCATGGTTAATCTATGGTCCACCTGGTATCGCTTCCTTCAATGCGGATCATGTGTTGGCTATTCTACAGGACCTAATGCAAAATTACTTTCAACCAAATAATCCATAAAATATGTACTTGGACAAAAAGTGAAAACAATAACAGAATAAAGAGAATCCACAAGAGAAAAAAGTCAAAACAATAACCGAATAAAGAGAAATAATCAGAGAAAAAGGGGGGGTGGTTTTCTCAGGCTACTCCCTAATTTCGCACCCAAATCCGTCCACTCACACTTTCGCACCCTTCATAGAATCCTCTCAGACTCTCAGACTCTCAGACTCTCTTTCCATAGACTCCCCAGTTTCCAGTCTCTTTCTATAGACTCCCCAGTCTTCACCGATCAGAGTCCCCGCCTTAACAGGAGACTCGTCATACTCCTCCTGCTGCTCAGAAGGAGCCTCGTCATACTCCTTCCGCTGCTCAACACGAGCGTCCGCCTTATCCTGGTGCCCAAAAGGAAACTCGTCATACTCCTCCTCCTGCTCAAAAGGAGCCTCGTCATACTCCTTCCGCTGCTCAACACGAGCGTCCGCCTCCTCCTGCTGCTCAGAAGGAGCCTCGTCATACTCCTTCCGCTGCTCAACACGAACGTCCGCCTTATCCTGGTGCCCAAAAGGAAACTCGTCATACTCCTCCTTCTGCCCCAAGAGAGCCTCCGACACCACCTGCTCAAAAGGTATGTTTCTCTTTGCATTGATATTGGGACAAATGAGCTGTCGTATACAGTAGGGGTGCAAGGATTTCAAATCGTCATTATCAAGGTCCAATTGCCCGTGGTCACAGTTTACAGGGTCAATGTGCTCCACACAGAAATTGTTGTGCACACACTCGGCAGGCATGTCGTAGTAGTTTATGTCCATGTACAAGGCACACGAAAATCCGTAACGGTCACGACTAACTCCGGCAATAGGTACAGCCACGACTGAACCGAATAGGAGAGAGGAGACGGAAAAAAGGGCACTTACGGAGATCATGTTGGTTTGGAAAATCATAAAAAAGTAGATTGAAATATTAAAACAATGACGGAAACGAAAGGAAATATCCTTCCTTATATAGTCAGTCAGTCAGTCAGTCAGTCAGTTTGTCTCCTGTTGGTCATTCAGTCAGTTTGTCTGCAGGTCAGTCTCCCTTTAATCTGTATGTCTATCTGCCGGCCAGTCAATTCCTGCAGGCCAGTCAGTGTGCACATTTCTGAATTGAAATTTCCCCTTACATGATTCCTTAAAGCCAGGAATTTGCCTAGTGTTGCTCTTTTTAAAAATAGAATATCCAAAAGCATCCAATTTAGAGTTATTACTATAAATAAAACATGTTATTCTTTAATTTAGAGACTTTTTGATGACGACTTATTCTAGTTAACTAGCTGTTTACCTTTCATAAGTGAAGTCAATTGAGTTGCCAATTTTGCTTATACAATTTTGGTATTTTGACAACTTTACCATACAATTTTGATATTTTGACAACTTTACCCATACAATTTTTGATATCATGCCAACTTTACGTATACAGTTCTTGATATTTGGCTTTAAGCCTGTACACTGTTTATGTTTTCTCATCACTGGATCATTCACAAGATGTGCAGTATGTGAGTCCTTAATTCCAAACTAAAAATGAGCAGTTTTACAAAAGATTCCAAGACCACCTTTTTCTATAGGGTATTCCATTACCTTTAGTACTGGTCTTTTGGCTCTATTATTATATCTATAAAAGAATCATTCCACCAAAGGTTTACCCTCGGTTTTAAAACTAACACAAATATAGGTACTAAAATAAGATCAAAATGTAAATTTGGATCTGCAAAAAAAAAAAAGAAAAATACAAAATTGGGTCTGCAAAATACAAATCTGGCTCCTGCAAAAATAAAGAATTTCGACTACACAAATGATCTTAAGTCATGACGCATGACTGACTGGAGAGTCTAGAAAATGGTGTAAAAAATATTAAGACAATAAAAGAGAAATAATAAAAAGAGAAATAATAAAAGAGAAATAATAACAAAAGAAATAATAAAAATAATGATTTATAGGGACGGTGGAACGTGGTGGAACGTGGTGGAACGTGGTGGAACTTGGGTGACCCTGTACATGACTAGACTGACATGTGGCTGTCTCACAATGGCTGCGGTGCCTGCACCCACCCCAATCGGGAGGCAACCGGCAGGCGTAACAATGTTGAGAGGTCCTATGAGTGACCTCCTATGACACGTAAGAGACGATATGTAAGGGATGACATGTAAGGTATGGCAAGGTTCTATGGTACAGTATGAGTTGGTACTATGGTATAGTATGAGATAGTACTATGGTGAAGTATGAGATAGTACTATGAGTTGGTAATATGATACAGTATTTCAACATATGTTTTATTATATATATTATACAGGGATATGTAAGTTGTACCTTACAAGACCGAAGTCTTAAGACGGGGCGCAACTGTTGAACTTTGATATTTTCTAAGTCATAATGTATGCTACTATTCTGTATTAGGACATCCGTGAAGTTTCGATTACTCGTGATACCGCTCAACCTTGAGCGGAATCCCTCCTATATAAACCTTTTCACCTTGGGCTCCTCTCTCCTGCATCTGGCTTGTTAATCCATTGTCTTAAGTCAAACCTGACCTCTCCTGACAACCAAGGCCCAGATACAATACTAGTCTGCACTCCTTGCTTTCTATACTGCAGGTAACACATTACCTGCATACACGAGTCACCACATCTCACATGTTCAACAGGTACAGTATGGTACTATGTGTTGGAACATGAGGAACCAGTACACCTCTGATGTACTGCATGTTCCATGTGACTGCATGTAAGCAGGGCAGATGAAACAGTGATATTCAAGAACAGACGAGAGTGGACACGTCCCGCGAAAAAGGGAGCGGGCGGTAACATAAGAAGATATAGAATAAGAGACGACATTGAGTTGATAAAAGTTCTGAGTATAAATTAGATACATAATCGTTCCAGTCTATGCGTTAGTAGATGACAAAACGCAACACTATGGAGCTGTATGGTACTGTATGATGTTATGGTAAGTATGGTGACTTTATACTATGAAGCATAGTACTATGTTACAGTACGGTACAGTATGACATGGTAGTATAACACGACATGATACCATGAACAGTATGGCAAGGTACTGTGATAAAGTATGGGATGGTGTAATGGTACAGTGACACGTGCGCGATCACGTGCGCGGTCGTTTAAGGCACCTTTCTCACCAAAACCAGACAAATAAAATGGATTTGAATAGGTTATTTTTTTCCTGAGAAACAAAGTCGCCATGGCGAAAAAAATTGAGTGGTACGGGAATCGAACCCATGTCTAATGCTTGGAAGGCATTAATGCTAGCCACTACACCAACCACCCTATTTGATGCTCAATTTCGAGACATTTGTTATTAATGGTCTCTGACGTAAATGGACCCAAACTTCGGGAAAACAGTACACTAGACTTTTGTGTGGACGCAATTCCAAGTGAAATATAAAATTCTTTCAATTTTCTTCATCAATCAATTATTTTTGGGCTTTTTTTTTTCTTTTTGGGCCTGGTTCTTTTGCCTGTGGTTGTTGGTTTGGTGTGGATATGAGCCCTGGCCTAATCTAAGTGCATCTAGTACAACCTAAGCATCCAATCCACCACTCCAATGCCAATTCAATTGAATTAATCAATTGGTCAATTACCACATGAATCGTATTATATCTGGGAAAAAGGGTGTTTCAGGTAGAATTGCTGGATTGGAGTAGACACCCGTACACCACATAGGCCCATAAGCCAGAAAAGTCAGAATTTAAACCTGGAACAACATTTCCCTAATTATTTATTATCTGGAATCATTTTCATAGAGTGTTTTTGTGACAAGTGTTTAGGGCAGATTTTAGGTGTAAGCATAATGTATAGACTGGTCCGGTGTATAAGAGTGAAGTAGGATAGCCAAGGTCAAATTCGGATCCATTATTAGTATCACCGGTCGTGCGTTACTCATAATGAATGTAACGGTATTAAAATATTCCCAATATATACATAGTAAGGAGTTCGTATTATATAGTCTCTTTATATTTCATTAGGTAAATATTGTTCGCAGTATTTCCCCATCCATGTCATTTCGTACAAATCTCATGAAAACATGATACGGTTATATACAGGATATACATATATATAAATATATATATATGGATTAACTGAAGACCTGAAGGAGATTTGAATAATTAGAGGGTCCAAGAAAGAGTGGGATGGAGTGGGTGGAGTGAGGGAGTGGGTGGAGTGAGGAGGTACTGATGTGTTGACCCGGACCTGCATACATTCTTCCGCGAGCACCCGGTCTTGAATCACCTCCACCTTCCATTTCTCCTCCACACCACAATGAGACAGACATTCACCTTACTTAAACACACGCCGCTCATTAAGTTCGTGGGTGGAGCTCACAAGCTAGGTATGTATACAAACATCGATTAAAGGAGTGGCTGGGACCCAACCGCACCGATTCCCAGAGGGTCAATGAAATGGATCGGAATGAGAGCCAACGAGGCGACAAGGGGTGGGGTAGTAAGGAGAGGGAAACGGTAGAATCAAGATGGTCCGGGATTGGGGACTAGTCTAGACTGGATGCAATTGGAGATTGGGGGATTTGATGGATTCCGAGGATTTGGAAATATTAGTATATTCAGGGGTGTCCGAATTGGGGTGTCCGTATAGGGGTGTACGAATAGGGGTGTCCGTATAGGGGTTCCGAATAGGGGTGTTCAAGTAGGGGTTCCGAATAGGGGGGTATGTATTGGGGATGTGTGGGTGTGTCCGGATGTGGTGGGTGTGGTGGGTGGATGGCTGCATTTTTGAGGGTGTAAAGGAATACACAATCAAGGGATTCAAGAGTGCGAGTCACAGCAGACCAGGCATTCATGGCTCGAAAAAATGGCGGCTGTCAATTCGCGGGTGCTGTCTCTCTCTGCGAGCGCACCAGTCGCAACCACCAGTCGCAACCACCCACTTTGAAACGAGCATGAGGCTATCATACACCGTCTGTTATAAAACGGGAGAAGTACATCCCAAGACTTAATCTGCAGACTTGGTTGAAGAGCAATCCTCAGACTTGTGAGACCGAGCAAGACTGAATAAGACTGAATAAGACTAATCAAGACCAATCCTCAAGACCAATCCTCAAGACGACCAAGACTGATCAAGATCAATCCTCAAGACGCCCAAGACTGATCTGAAGAGTGACTATGCATACTCCCAGTGATAAAACTAAAGGCAAGTCTAGATGCTAGACACAAAAGACCAGATATAGACTTCGGAGTCAGAGTCTAGACAGTCCTAGACGGAATTCTCTTAATGGAGTTTTAGAGGGTGTCCTAGTCAGAGTTCTCAATTGGAAGTGACTGATCAAGACCAATCTTTAGCGTCCTTCCTTAGACTTCGGAGACTTGATCTGAGAATTGGTCTTAGGACTGATTTTCAGATCGATCTTTCTTCTAGTGACCTTGGGTGTCAATCTAAAAATAGGTTGGTACTGAAGTGATTGGTGCCACTCAGAACGGAGTATTATTGGATATACGGTGGTATCACCAACTGCTGACCCCAGTGAACAGTTCTTCTTCAATCCTTGTCCCATTCTATGATCATATCAATGGTCCATCACTCAAGGTCCATTACTCATTGTCCATTCATTGTCGATTAAATGGCCCATAATTAAACAAATACTAACAATAGCTGGTGGAACGCCAAAGGCACACCCACTCTCGCCCACCGGAAAAATGCCACAGCTCACCGGCGCAAGCCCCCAGTCGGCCCGCATCGAGCTCAAGCCTGGCGAGGTGTCGTTGCGGTTGGAATTGTCCAAGCGCTACAGATACAAGCCTCCCAGTGCATCTGAAATGGACCAGATCGATAGTGGAGGAGCTGCTCTCGTTTACTAGGTGAACAATAACGGGGCGGAGGTAGAATTGCAGATCACAATTGATCATTGCATTGCATAACCAAGTGAATATACACATACTCATTGATTGTGATTGGTACTCATTGATTGTGATTGGTACTCATCCAACTGCCATCGACTATACTGGATACATTACCCTAGAAATTGGTACAGAATGTCTGTGAGTATATTGGTTTAATGGTGTTGAAGTATCTCTGGCAACAGACAAGGGTAGCTCATGACATGTTGGTCGATAGTTCAAGAGAATACTTATGGACGATATCTGCAGTTGTAATGGTCATTGAGAAAAGAAGATGGGTTGAGTGGTGGATCCATAAGAAGTGAATCATGATTATTGTGGAGTATACAATAGATATCTACTACGTGGTTTACTCTTTCGATGGTCTACTCTACTCCAATGGTCTACTCTACTACTCTACTCTACTCTACTACTCTGAGCTCTCACTGTCACTATACTCAGTTACTCAGATAATGCCACTTTGATACCACTTGGAAAGCTATCACTTTGATACCACTATGGTCATAAAAATGCTCATAGTATATACTGTACCTTGCCTCCGTTCATACTAGGTACTCGTTGACAGTAACCCTATACTATCATTTCTACTCACCACTACTATTACCACTATCATATAATATCTAGTACTGTCCTGACATCTGCACTTGCCTCCTTGTCATGTATAATTTAACCCATATCACGAAAAATGTCCTTTACTGAATATACTTACAATTGAATTGCACTTATATCTAGATCCTTAATAATTTATCAAAGCATCAGTAACCTTGACTCACTTGCGAAGGGAACAACCCATCACATTCGTGAAATGGATGAGCTCAAGAGTCGAACCTCCAAATTGGAAGAGATACAAGCATCATATACAGCATCCGAGCAGGCCATTCAACAACTACTCAGGGAATTCCCAACAAATCGTCAAAATTTAACTCAACGTGTTGACGAGCTACAGACGGTGCTTAACGGAGTCAAGGAGATGCAAAGTGGACACGATCAGAAATCAACGGACACACAATGGGCGGTACAGAAGTGTGAATACGCAATCACTGCATTGAACTCTTATTTAAAAGAACATGCCCGTCACCTAATTTCAGTACCACTGCCTGCTCTGAGTAATGTGGACTCCAAATTTTTTGGTTCCCTACTTTCGCAACTGGAATCGGCTCGGAAAACACGAAGAAGCTAGAAAAGTCTTAACCAAATTCCACACTGGTACCTCTGAGGAACCCAGAAAGAAGGCCTTGGTTGAGTGTAGTAGTAGAAGTAGTAGCAGTAGTAGCATTGTTGTGGTAGTCTATCTATGAAATCTCAGTAGTATACGAGTATTACTAGCACTAGTATTAGCACTAGTATTAGCACTAGTAGTGGCACTAGTAGTTTATTGGTAGTTGGTAGCAGTAGTTCGTGCATCACTTAGTCCAAACTGTGATTAGAGAAGGAAATCACATTCCTATTTTATTTAATATTGCTTTAACTATCCCACTGGAGTTTGGCTCTTTAGCCGATACCAAGCTCAAAATATGTGACGGTGGACGATGGACAGTAGAACTGTGTGAAGGTGGTCCCCTGCTTTCTCAACTGGATTCGGCTCTGATATCTGTTTTTTTTCGTTCTGCTCTGGACTCTGTTTCTCAGGAATCTTCTCAGGTATCTATTCCTGAAGAACTTGTTCCTCAAAAGCCTGTTCCTCAAGAACCTGTTCTTCAAGAATTTGTTCTGCTGAAATCTATTCCGCTTGGTACAGCCAAGTCTGTGCCTTTGGCTTGGGGCATAAGTAAAGACTTGTTTGACGAGCACATTCACCTTTTCTTGACGAAGATTCTGAGCGTGAAACTGCAGCAAAAAAGGACCCGAACGAACATTCTCAGTTTTTGGACCAAGAGGCCTACTCGTGAAGTGTAACGCAGTGGAACTATGACTATAGAGTCTGAACAGTACAGTACCGTGAAGTCTAGTCCAGTCTGGCCAATCAAGTCTATTCAGGTACCGCACATTATCGTCTATATAGTATACTACTGTAAATTCAATCCAGTATATAGTATACTACTGTAAATTCAATCCAGTATATAGTATACTACTGTAAATTCAATTCAGTATATAGTATACTACTGTAAGTTCAATTCAGTATATAGTATACTACAGTAAATTACAATACAGTACACTATAGTGTAGTATATAACATTAGAATATAGTGGAGTAAAACAGTAGATTATAGTGGAGTAAAACATAAGAATATAGTGGAGTAAAACAGTGGATTATAGTGGAGTGGATGAAATCCCCACGGCAAGAATAAACATAACTGTTCCAAAAGACTGAGACTTAAAGAACTCATAGAAACAGTCCTAGGATTAACATTGAGTAGATGTGCGGTTGCAATAGCACCGCAATTGATTCCAAGTGTGACACCTCTAGTAATAATCATTTGAAGTAATTCTTAGTATTTTGAAGAACAGGTCACCAATGCGAACAATGCAAATTCCACTAAAGACTGCCATCAAAGAGACGGAACCCCTATAGATTTCATGAGTGGAGTCCCCAAAGCCAATGTTACCAGTCGTCCGATAAATCCTATAGATGGATGTCTCAGGGCTTATTCTAACGTCTCGAAGATCTGCTGGAAATAGTACTTTTCAAACTTTAAAAAGTCTGACACCACACTCATGCCGATGTTTGTTTTGTAGCATTTAACCATAATCAACTTGTCCTAGTGCTTCAAGTCCACTGTATGGCCATGGAATTTCCCAAAACTCCAGAAATGTGCCTGATTATGTCGTCCTTCTGCAAGGCATTGAAGTTAGAGTATAGTAAAGAGAAGTGTAGTATAGTATAGCATAGTATAGTACAGTACAGTAGAGTATAGCATAGTATGGTACAGTACAGTAGAGTATATTACTTTCAACTTATGTTTTGGTAAATACATCAATATACAGGGGTATGTAAATTATACCTTACGAGACCAAAGTCCTAGGACGGGCCGCAGCCGTGTCTTACATTGTTTTTCAAAACTATTCAAATGAGCGCAGCAAAACGATTCAAACCACACTAGCACAATTAAACAAACCAATGATTCAAAAAGTTTCGCACCCCCTCACACAGTCTTTCAAAGCAAATGGCGTAATGTTTCACACCAACTTTTATTAAAATTCAATATTCCGAAATCTTAAATCTGGACAATTGCCATATATGTACTACATTTGAGAGTCTTCTGGAGAATTGCCTCATATGTAGTACATTTGGGAGTCTTGCAGTACCAATCAAGGGTCAAAACGGACGGAACATTGATTGGGTGCAACCCCCGGAATTGGCTCTAATGAGAAACCAAAACACCCGTACACCCCGCTACCTCAGCAGAAAAAGGCCCAACGCAAACACCTTTTTTTTCATGGTACGGAAAGAAGAGTGGGTTTGGTGGAATCCTGGAATTCCGGAATTTACAATGCATATTTTGGTAGTTGAAAACGTTTGGTGGTGGCCTTTTAAAGGTGCCCTGGTATTTATGGTCACGTGACCACCGTTGAAGTTCCCGTCTCGTGCTTCTTTCCACTACACCACAAATTGCCAAATATTCAAGGAGAATTTTAATCTGGTAAAATCTCATGCTCTAAACCAGAATACGGGAAATATCCATTGCTTAAAAGATACATTAGTAGAAAGGACCGAGTGTACAGTGACCCTTTGTTCAATTGTGCTAGTGTGATTCGAAACATTTGCCCCACATACAGTGTTTTTTCAAAAATAAACAAGCCAATAATTCAAAAAGTTTCGTACTCTTTCGCACAGTCTGTCAAACTAAATGGCGTAATGTTTAAGTCCAACTTTAATTAGAATTCAATATTCTGAAATGTTAAATCTAAAGAATTGCCTCATATATACCACATTTGGGACTCTTGTAGTACCAATCAAGCGTCAAAACGGACGGAACTGAAGTGGAAGGGGTACGAAACCTTTTGAATTATTGGTTTGTTTAATTTTGCTAGTTTGGTTTGAACCATTTTGCCGTGCTGGTTTGAACCATTCTGTCTTCTTGGTTCGAAACATTTTGCTGCGTTCGTTTGAATACTTTTGAAAAACACTGTATACATAGAATGTCACTACGTCCAGGCTTCTTCTTCCCCCTAGCTTAGGTTATGCTCTGATCAACCCCGACAACTCCAACTACAGCATTCGGTCGGCTCACGCAGAAAAAGTTCCCTACGGATTCCCCATGGCAGATGATGGCTTTTTTTTCTCCAACACCAAGTTCCCGTTCGAGACTGACCATGTTACGGTTGCTCAGCCACTCTTCTACAAGCTGGACAAAATCGGCTTCGGCATGCTCCAATACACTCCGCCAGACTCCGGGTACGAAACCAAGTATCACACTATGCATTCAGGCACTCTGCTCAACTTCGTTCCTTACTACCAAACCCCACTCACGGCCACCCACACTTCGGCCAATATTGACATCAATGCAATGAGAACCAACCAAGAGGTCTTTTTTCCCGACCGTTTCCGTTCGCATAACTAGACAATATTATTCCATCACTAGACTATATCTTAATACCAACCTATGCATAGTCACTGAGCTGACATTCACAGCGTAGCGTAGGATAATTAAAGGTTAATAATCTATTCTTCCACTTAGGAATCTCAATTACTTCAAAATCTAATTCACTTGAAAATCTAATTTACTTAAAAATCTCAATTACTTCAAAATCTCAATTACTTCCAAATCTAATTCACTTGAAAATCTAATTCACTTGAAAATCTCAATTACTTAAAAATCTATTTATTCACTTTAAGGTCACTTCAGTTTAAGATCTTATAATTTCAGTTTAATTAACCATTTTGTTCGTTGTCTAGGCCAAGTACTTCTCGTAGCCGATAGTTTCTAGCTTCTCGGCCTTGCCCAAACTCTCCTCCTCCATATCGTTCATGTATTTAGACATCGTCTCCAACCACTTGTAGTCATAAGCACCCAAAATTCTGATGGCCAACAAGGCTGCGTTGGTGCTGTTATTAATAGCCACCGTTGCCACAGGAATACCTCTGGGCATCTGCACAATAGAGTGCAAGGAGTCCACACCATCAAGAGTGGAACCTTTCACAGGAACTCCGATCACCGGCAATGGAGTCGTGACTGCCACCATTCCAGGCAAGTGTGCATCACCTCTAGCACCTTCCAGGCAAGTGCGCATCACCTCCAGCACCAGCAATAATGGCCTTGATGCCTCTGGAAGCAGCTTCGGTGGCAAACTTGGACATTCTGTGAGGCATGCGGTGTGCAGAAACAATGTTCAACTCAAAGGGGACTCCAAACGATTTCAAGATCTAAGAGTGCCATAAATTATATGTGGAAATATATAAGTTTTGTTTTGGGACTTCCTATTTGGTGGAAACTGGAAACTGTTAATACTCACGTCCAGGCCTCTAATGATGAATTATTGATGAATTGATGAATTGATGAATTGATGAATTGATGAATTGATGAATTGATGAATTGATGAATTGATGAATTGATGAATTGATGAATTGATGAAATGAATAATGGATTACTTGATCAGCCACATTTCAAATTTACCCCTCCTCCTTTTGGACTTCTGATGGGTCATTCGAACTCAATATCAACCATGGGCATATACAGAACTATACAGAACTACATGCTATACAGAACTATACAGGGCTATACAGAACTACATGCTATACAGGGCTATACAGAGCTACATGCTATACAGGGCTACACCGAACTATGCAATGATGCCCAGAACGTATGGGCTAGATCAAATAGACTCTGGGGACTACAGTCTTTCTCAAAACTATTCAAACCAACACGCCAAAATATTTCAAACCACACTAGCAAAATTAAAACAAACCGACACTTCAAAAAATTTCGTACTTATGACTTAAAAATTGCTAAGGATCAAGGATTTGAAATAAACTGTTTATGTGAAGTCTTTATTTGTCAACGAGTACCTAGCATGTACGGAATCGATGTACTGCGTAGATGCGTTGGATGCGTTTAAGTGATGTACTATGAGCAGGTCACTAGTGTTAACGCGTGGATGGAAACTGAAAAAGCAGCCACACGTATGTGTTGAACATGTGAGATGTGCTGACCCGTGTATGCAGGTAATGTGTTACCTGCAGTATAGAAAGCAAGGAGTGCAGACTAGTATTGTATTTGGGCCTTGGTTGTCAGGAGAGGTCAGGTTTGACTTAAGACAATAGATTAACAAGCCAGATGCAGGAGAGAGGAGTCCAAGGTGAAAAGGTTTATATAGGAGGGATTCTGCTCATGGTTGAGCGGTATCACGAGTAATCGAAATTTCACGGATGTCCTAATACAGAATATAGCATACATTATGGGCTTAGAAAATATCAAAGTCCAACAAATATCAAAGTCCAACAGTATGGAGCGGGTAGCAGTGATATGCAGGACGACGGACGAGTCGCCGGGCCGCGTGAGAAAAGATTCTCAGCGTCCTATAGAGAAGACGGTTCTTCCGTAGGGTCAAGTGATGGGGTGGACTGGACCCAAATCATATTCAATAAACGTAAGTCTGAAAACTAACAACTAGTGGGTGAAAAGATTTCATTCACCTCGCACCTCGTCTAAGACTTCGGTCTTGTAAGGCACAACTTACATATCCCTGTATATGAATATATATACTAAAACATAAGTTGAAATTATTAAATATTAAAAACAGTCACTTTTTGAATTATTGGTTTGTTCAATTTTGTTAGTATGGTTTGAAACATTTGGCTGCCCTGGTTTGAATAGATTTGAAAAACACTGTACCAATTGTTCGTCCTGTGAACAGAAAAAGGTACAGGGTGGTGTGTGTTGCGCTTTGTCATCTACTAACTCATAGACTGGAACGATTATATATATCTAAGTTATACTCAGTACTCTTATCAACTCAATGTCGTCTCTTATTCTATGTCGTCTTATGTTACCGCCCGCTCCCTTTTCCCACGGGACGTCGTCCACTCTCGTCTGTTCTTGCATATTCCTGTTTCATCTGTCCTGCTTACATGCGGTCACATGGAACATGCAGTCACATGGAACATGCAGTACATCAGAGTGTTGAAAGTGAGTAATGAATGATCATTTCAGAAAAGGAAGGCGCACACTCATGAAAATCCTAGAGTGTGCTATACTTACTTCTTATACTTACCTTTTCTATATAATAGGAAGGTCTAGCTCTCATATCATTCTTGTGTGGAAAGTTTAGCAGAGTCGTGGAAATCTATATAAGATAGGACTCTGGTCCATACCCTAGTGTTAGTTAACTAATCAGAATATTGTCTGAGAGGAACATACAAAGATGTCCTCTACTTCCAGACCCACCAGAACAGCCAGACCCTCAGAACAGCCAGACCCCCAGAACACCTATCGTGTAACTCCTCAAGTATTCACTTATCTTGATGAGACTATGAACTTTATCAATGGTGCTCAGTAAAATATCCTGGACTGTACTCCATGGTTATTGAAAGGTCCTCCTGATGTACCTACTATAAATGTTCAGTTAGTGTTAAGTAATCTACACAGAGATGTACTGGTTCCTCATGTTCCAACAGTGTGCGCAGTTAAAAGCCGTTCGCAAGGTTATTTTCCTTGTTAGAATTATTATGCGACCCTAGGCTTTAGCCTGGATCCGCAATGACTTTAAGCTTCTAACTTGCATATTAATATAAAGGATCTTTCCAGGAACGATGACCTAACAATGACTGCGTATTCTGAACGACTACTAATAGTAGGAACTCACCCGAACAGTATTATGGATATTCTTAATTACTTGATGATATCTATATTACACTGTAACTATCTAGGATTAAGTAATGGAGTGTTAACGCGTGGATGGAAACTGACAAAGCAGTCACACGCATGGAGCGACTAGCGATGATATACAGGACGACGGACGAGTTGCCGGGCCGCATGAGAAAAGATTCTCAGCGTCCTATAGAGAAGACAGTTCTTCCGTAGGGTCAAGTGATGGGGTGGACTGGACCCAAATCATATTCAATAAACGTAAGTCTGAAAACTACCATGGAGTTTTGCCCTTTCATAACTGGGCTCTTGCCCCCCCCTCTATATTAAGATCTGTCAGGGATAACTAAATATAAAAGAGGGATTATCTGTAGAGATTTCATAAAAGGGGGGGGGGGGGGGGGGGGATTGTTCTCTTCAGGAGGGATTGTTCTCTTCAGGAGGGATTGTTCTTCAGGTTCCGCGCTGGTGCCTCCTATACTGTACTCAAGTAGAGTAGATTCTATGTCTAACATTCCTGTACATTATTACATGGCTCAGAAACTTGCCACCTCACATCAAAAGGGAGCTGTCTGAAATCATGGCAGGGGTGCTTTTATTTCTGTTGAGTGGGAAACGGATTGCAAAAGACTCTTTAGAACTCCCTTTCACTGATTTTCGTTTCTTGACTTTCTGATAACACAATACATGATGTTCTGAACCGGATAACACAACAAATGATGTCTTGAACTTGATGTCCTGTACCGGATGTCCTAAACCTTGAATATGTGGAAAAATCATTCGATCCCTGCTACTAACTTGTACCCAATTAAGAATTACAAAAACATATTCATATAAAGCTATTAAAGCTTATTAATCATACCATGGTTTGTTATATGTTGCCATTCCTTGCCATTTTCTGTCATGGTTTGTCACATTCTGTCATGATTTGTCACATTTTGTTATCTTTTTCATTTTTTTTTTTTTTTTTTGCCACGGTTGATCGTTAGATTCGGGATTATTAACACAATCACACGCAAAAAGACTGCACCTACCGGAAAGTCCTTTGATTTAAGGAGGCTTAGTTAACTCCGACCTGAGGCCAAATGGAAATTCGAGCCGGCTCTTCAAGTTTTGAAGAGGCGGTTATTCATGTTGTGTTTCCAAATATATATAAAGGCCCCAGGCTCCTATGACTTACTTACTCATCAAAAATGTTAACAAAATACCTCTCATGTTTCGCCTTAGTGGTAATGGCCTCAGCTGCACTCTTATCCCCCATCGATGGGCCTTCTGTGAACAATGAGTCTTCTGTGAATCACCAAAAACAATTCGAAAGGAACGTTTCAATGTCGTACGGAGATCCTCATGCAAATGTTTCTTCTAACAGGAGCTTTGACTTGACCAAGCGGGATGACAAATATTTCAGTATCCCAATATTCGTTCGAGAGTCCAAGTACTATACAGAACTATATATGGGCTCCAAAGGACAAAGAATTGAGGTTTTCGTCAATATACGGGTGCCAGATACAACTATTTTAGACAGCTATTCATATTGTAATGTCAATATTAAGAGAGAGGTACAGCAGCTGAAACGTGAGATTCCGGAGCACAACCCAAGAGGCTTCCAAAGTTTTGTTGAGGAGAAACACAGTGGAGCTGAAAAAGCAAAGGAATCAGAAAAAGGAATGCCCACCTATCTGGATATAAGTAAGCGAGACGAAAACAAGTGCGAGGCCTGGAGCATCTTCGACAAGACCAGGTCCAAGACGTTCAAGCTCTACGAAGCAAGTTCTCTGTTCTCCGTTACATATGTAGGTAATATGTCTGCTCATGGTGTTTGGGGCTTAGATAAGGTTGGAACATCAAAAACAATGGTGAGAATGGTCTTTGCTGTTGCCGAATCGACATACTTGACTCACAGTTTTTTGGGTCTTGGGAATCAAGAAATCACTAGCATGAAAAAAAAAACCGGAGAGCAGTATTTAAACTTCCCAGTGGCTTTGAAGAATTTGAGTTATATCAAAAAAATTACATACTCTTTGTTTTTGAACGGAGGAGATCCTGAGAAGGGTTCAATTCTTTTTGGTGCCGTTGATCATAAGAAGTATTTTGGGAAATTGCAAACCGTACCAATGGTGAGTCAATTCAAAAGGGACAAGCAAATCGATGTAAATGTTGCCCTTAACAAAATATATTTGGAAAACTCTAACCAGAAAGTGGTCCTTTTGAAAGAACCAATTGTAGCCATATTCGTCTTGGCCGGTACTTATCTAAACCTCCCGAAAAATACCTTTCTTGCCTTGGTTGAGCTGATGCTGGGAGTGTACTGGCCAAAATATAATATTTACAAGGTGAATTGCGCATACAAAAAGAGTACGGGAAACATGGTCTACGACTTTTCTGGCATTGAGATAAAGGTACCATTGAAAACCTTGATCGAAACTTTCGACGGCTTATGCTACTTGAGAGTTAAGCAGTCCCTACATAGTGAAAGGCGATTTCCATATGCTGTTTTGAACATTGGTTTTTTGAAGAATGTCTACATGAACGTTGACTTGGAGAATAAGGAGGTTTCATTGGCGCAAGTTAAAGTAACCCAAGAAGAGGAAATTGAGGAGATCAGCACCACCGTTCCGAGGGCCGTGAAGGCTGAAAGGTATTCCTCTACTTCAGTGGTTTCCAGTGTTAGTAAACCCACGGTTGCTAAATTCAAGGTTATGCGCGAAAGGTATTCCTATACTTCAGTGGCTTCCAGTGTTAGTAAACCCACGGGTTGCTAAATTCAAGGTTGGAATGGACAAATGATTCAAATTTAAGGATCTTTGGGTTGGACGTGACTATGTTCTGAATTTTGGGGGACAATCAACTTTAGGGTCACAATGAAGCCACGATGAAGCCACGACGAAGCTAAAATCAGACCACAATCAGGTCACAATGGAGATCAGAAGTATGAGTTCAAGCTCAGATGGTTAACCTTTGTTTTGTTTCGGGCTGAGTGTTCTTATGGGGAATATGAAGATTCGTTTCTCTTTCAAATCCTCAAATCCTGGTGGTTTTAAAGTGCTGGTTTGTGCTTGCTCCTATTTGCTAAGGAATAAAGCTTTTGATTTTAGTCACTGCAATTCGTGGATCTTTTGCAATTCGTAAGTCTTAATTTGTTTTTTTTATTGGAATTGAAAAATATGAAAAAGTGTAGTTTCTAAGACACAATTCCAAGTGTCTATATATTAGAAAAGGGAGTGATTCTACTAACTTTATGGGTCTCTTTAAGTTATGTCAGCGTTCCTGGAAGATCCCTTTTATGAAGGAGCCCGCTGGAAGCTTATAACCCTTGTTAATACAGGCTAAAGCCTCCGGTGGCATAATAATTCGAACATTTATCCACCATTACGTCACTTTTCCCCGACCCAACTCTATCATCCCATTACAACCACAGTCGTAGTCTCTAAATTCTCTACACTCTAAATTCTCTATACTCTATAGTCTATTCTCTATTCTCTATTCTCTATTCTATATACTCTATACTCTATACTCTATTCTATATACTCTATACTATATTCTCTATTCTCTATTCTCTATTCTCTATACTCTATACTCTATACTCTATACTCTATACTCTACTACACTGTTGGCTCATTTTTTGTCTCTTTGGTCATGGTCATTGACCGTTTGGCTGATTGGCTTGAAGGGTACTGGACAATTGTTTAAGTGGTTCAGTAATTGGTAATCAACTGACTTTGAGAAACCGGTGTTTAATCACCGTTATGTATATCATTATTAAACTGTTGACTATAACGTGTCAGAATGAGAATGTAGAGGTGTACATAGTGTGTATATAGATGAATATAGAGGAATAGTGCTTGATGGCTGCAAAAGACCCTCGGAATGGGAGCGGCCAAACACCCGTGCACCACGCTACCTCAGCAGAAAAAGGACCAACGCAAAGCACTCTTTTTTCGTCCAAAACGGATGAAAATAAATTTGTTGGACTTTTGGAATTCCGGACGTCACTTTGGTGCAATTTTGGTTTGGAAAAACTTACTGTGTGCTTGTTTAGGGTTCTCGACCCACCGAGTTCCGGCCGCGGACTCCATTTCCGGGGGTCCCACCTCCCTCCATTGGGTTTTACCCTGGTATAGAAAAAAAATGTCATTATAATTCCACCTCCACTTAACTACCCACTTTTTTCACAGAGGGAACTTATATACATGTTTGTCCTGATTCTTTGACTAATAACTTTGACTTCTTTGACTAATAACTTTGACTTCTTTGACTAATAACTTTGACTTCTTTGGCTGATAACTTTGACTTCTTTGACTAATAACTTCGACTTCTTTACCTGATAACTTCGACTTCTTTGACTAATAACTTCGACTTCTTTAATACAATGATATAACTCCTGACACACGCCCAAGGCCACGCTCTACATGTCAACAAGTACCTCCTAGGGAAGATAAATGTCTGTGGAAGGCATTGGACTGTAATGGTTTCCTAAGTGCATCAGCAACATTGTCCTCAGTAGGCACGTATTTGTTAACGCGTGAGTGGGAACTTGTTGTGATATGAGGCTCATATGCCGTACATACCCTTAAGTGCCCTACACTTAAGGCTACATTGCATTAATGATGTCAATAGGGCACAAGCCCTCATCTCCCTTCGCTGCTGCCCTAAACAGGTGTGCCCAGTTTTACGGTTGAGCTCTATTTCTTGAACTTGCACGACCTCTTCCTTTATATACGAGAAGAAAGAATCTTACATATTCTTTCTCTCTAAGGACCCTTATTCTACCTTCTCTCTACAGATTAGATATTGAATACATATTGTTACAGTAATGACATTGACTGGGATATCTCAAGGGATCTCTCCTAAGGAGTTCTATTGTAAGGTGACTAGTTTTTGTTTGGAATTGTTGTATACACTCCCATAATCTGGAATAGTTATCACGTTAAGTTTCAATAAGTGTCTTAACTTTGGTACTTCAGTAATCATTTCTATAGCTTCCATTCTTACCAATATATATATTAAGCTAGGATGTCCTTGACTTGTTGTCACAATTGATACCGTTCAAGTTTAAGCGGGACCTCCTCTATATATAGTCGGGTCTGGGACTCCAGCCCTAACCCACTCGGCCCATTGTCTTTTCCAGAACAATGGCCAATATTGGACAAGTATTAGACAAGTGTCCTCGAGAGAGGCCACGTTGGCAGTGGGCCTCTCGAGGACAATACAAATCATTGTTTCATCTGTATGCAGTAACGGGAACATGCAGTACCCGCAGGTGTACTTGTTCCTCAAGTTCAACAGTTTTAACCCTATGCTGAGTACACCCTATGAGGGATGGATCCTTGATAAGGCTCCCCCCGTGCAGGATAGGAGTTATTCACTCAGTGATTTATCAGAACACAGGGCCCCCTCCCAATTCTGAGGGTCCATCCACAGGTCCAGAAGTTCTACAAGTTTAGAGCAGCCCCGGAGTAGGGATTTTCCGCCTACGACTTTCACGGCCTTATTAATGGACGAATGACGGTGAAAGTCAGTATTTGAAATTTCAATCTGGTCATACATTGTTTTCATTATCATTGACATAATTGGCTTTATTAACAAGGTCTTCATTGACTGAGTAGTTTTTGAACACCATTCTCAACACATTTCGCAACACCATTTCCATTCCACACCTAATAAATTCGCACACATGAAGCCAAAAATAACAAATGACAGTAACAACGTACCACAGAAGTACCACAAAAACACAAAAGAATAGTTTTTCCAAAAGCTAAATAAGATTCATTTCGTGGCCTAGATGTTCTTAAACTGATCCTTTTTTAAAATATTTTTTTTCTGAAATTTTTGTGGGTCATATACAATGTTTTTCAAAACTATTCAAACCAGCGCGACAAAATGGTTCGTACTCCTTCGCACAGTCTTTCAAACCAAATGGCCTAAGGTTTCACACCAACTTTCATTAGAATTTAATATTCTGAAATGTTAAATCTGGATGATTACCTCATATGTATTACATTTGGGAGACATTTTGGAGACAATTTGGAGACAATTTGGAGACATTTGGGAGACATTTGGACATTTTGGAGACATTTGGAAGTCTTGCAGTACCAATCAAGGCTCAAAACAGACGGAACTGAAGTGGAAGGGGTACGATACTTCTTGAATTATTGATTAGTTTAATTTTGCTAGTGTGGTTTGAATCGTTATATCGCACTGGTTTGAATAGTTTTGAAAAACATTGTATATGGGAGTGTTGCATTGGGTTTGGATTGAGTCTCACTCTGGGGCTGCAAATTGTGTTGCGCGAAGTCATTCCATCATTGTACGAAGTATTATGATGGAGTACTATGATGGAGTATTATGATGGAGTAATATGATGGAGTAATATGATGGAGTACTATGATGGGCGTGAAACAGAATTTGCAGCCATCATAGTGGATTCTGCAATGGCCTTCATAGTACTTCGTACAATAATGACTTCGTACAATAATGTCTTCGTACAATGATGGCTTCGTACAATAATGTCTTCGTACAATGATGGCTTCGTACAATAATGGCTTCGTACAATGATGACTTCGTACAATGATGGCGTTTCTCTCAAAGTTATATAAGCCACTTCGGTTCGTCTCTTTAAGAAACCATCAACGAGCAAAGTATTAGTAAGGCATAAATGTATTAAAGAACATAACAGGCCGTGATTGTTTTGGTAGCGGAGGAAGCTGAGTGGGAATGATTTTGGTAAGCGTTCCATTGAATTCGTCATGCATTAAATGGGAAGGTGCTTTCAACATCAGTATGTCTATTTGTCTTGTCTTTTTCTTTTTCTTTTTCTTTTTGTCTGTCTTGTCTGTCATATCTACTTTTCTGGGTCCAAGAATTGTGCTTTTGGAGCACTTGTCTCGGGAAAAATCAGTATTTATAAGAACCTCCCGGTGGCCTAGCTGGTTAGGGCGCAAGACTGTAATGGAAAATTGAAATCTTGAGATCGGACGTTCGACTCGTCCCTGGGAGACTTTTTGCTGTTGTTTCTGCTTTTTTTTTGTGTTCTGCTGGGGTACTTTGCAGCCTTGTGCTATGCTGTGTACTTGCAATCATATCTTGTTTTCCTGTATATAGAAATTAATTAGCGTGTGTACTGTATATACGACCCTTATCGCACGACTTACGTGGGGGCCATCGCAGGATTTACGTGGGGGCCATGGCCGGTACGATTGTACAGATGCTTCGGAACGCCCGGAGTTCTGTCCCATGGAAATCCAACTCAATGATTTTGAAAATGCAAAGTTATTACCCTAGGAAATGATTTCTGCACAAACCTGCTTACAGCATGAGTCAATACTAGGAAGACCTTATTCACCATGCTTTAATGTTGAACATGTGAGATGTGCTGACCCGTGTATGCAGGTTATGTGTTACCTGTAGTACAACGGAATTGGACAAGCCTCAAGGTTCCAGAAGCTTCAAGGTTCCGAGGATCACATGAGTGCATACTAGTATTGTATGCGGGTCTTGGCGTCGGGAGTAGTCAGGTTTGACTTTAGACAATTGCCAAGTACACATTAGTAGCACAATTAAGATCAAGAGGAATGAACAAAGACATAACCGTTCCGGATCATGAACTTAAGAGCAGTAAACTTCAACATTTAACACTCACTACACTATTTACCATCTCCTCAAGGTACTCACATACCAGTTCCTCCATTAAAGTAGTCATACTCATAGTAGTCATACTCATAATAGTCATACTCATAATAGTCATACTCATAGTAGTCATACTCATAGTAGTCATACTCATAGTAGTCATACTCATAGTAGTCATACTCATAATAGTCATACTCATAGTAGTCACACCACCTGAACAACAAGTAAGCAAATGAGAAATCATGGTCAGGCTCATGGTCAGAGCTCATGGTCAGACTGTTAGAACTTGTGCACGACTTTGGGATTTGTAAAACAAAGTTCTAAGTTGTATTTTCGAATACTGTAATATGCCTTAGAGGGATTCCTGAGGATTCATTTAATCAGGCGAACCTGCTAGTTCTATATACTTCCTTGTTGCTTCGGGTAACCCTTAAGGGATTTGTTGAAACAGCCGGCCTTCAGGATGTGAAACATCGCAATGTTTCTCATTGGCCCGGAAAAGTCCTTATCAGAAATTCACCCTGGCTCGGGCATATCACATGCGTCCATTTGCTTGATGCCTAATGCCCAGTATTAAAGTCTCCTTAAATACTAACCTTCACATCACCTCATACTCATGAGTGGTATAGTAGAATCCACCGACAATAAATACTCAATTCTAGTGCTTTTAGGATTTTCCTGATACCAAGCTGATTCTGTGAAACATAGAAACACGTGACAAACGATATGATCGAATTCGCTGGTTTTTGAATAAACTATGGATACATGAACCTAGAGGTAGAAATACCTCAGTCAAAAATTAAAAGATACAGTGTTTTTCAAAACTAATCAAACCAGTGCGGCAAATGTTTCGAATCACACTAGCATAATTGAACAAAGGGTCACTGTACACTCGGTCCTATCTAGCAATGGATATTTCACCTATTCTGGTTTAGAGCATGGGATTTTACCAGATTAAAATTCTCCTTGAATATTTGGCAATTTGTGGTGTAGTGGAAAGAAGCACGAGACCGGAACTTCAACGGTGGTCACGTGACCATAAATATCAGGGCACCTTTAAAAGGCCACCACCAAACCTTTTCAACTACAAAAATATGCATTGTTAAGTCCGGAATTTCAAAATTACAACCATGCTATTTTCACAAAACATAAGAGAAAAAAGAGAGGTGTTTGCGTTGGGCCTTTTTCTGCTGATGTAGCCGGGTGTACGGGTGTTTTGGCAGCCAATTCCGGGGTACCCCTTGATTAAAACTGCACACTCCCAAATGTAGTACATATGAGGCAATCCTCTGGATTTAACATTTCAGAATATTGAATTCTAATGAAAATTAGTGTGAAACATTACGCCGTATGGTCTGAAAGATTGTGCGAAGGCGTACGAAACATTTTATCCCCCTGGTTCGAATAGTTTTGAAAAACACTGTACTACTGACTCCCTGCCCCGCCTACTTAGACTGGTAAACTTCGTAACTGCCTGTATATTGCTAGAGTGTGGAGTGCTGTTTCATACTACTCCACTATAAAATATCAGGTTTGCATGTTTTGTGATGCTTAGAATGGCCATTAGGATTAGACAGCTTAGGGTTAAACTACCTCAATAGGTTGAGCAGTACCTATGGTGGATCTAACAGTATAGTACAGTGTTTTTCCAAACTATTCAAACCACACTAGCAAAATTAAACAAACCAATAATTCATAGTCTTTCAAACTAAATGGCATAATGCTTCACACCAACTTTCATTAGAATTCAATATTCTGAAATGTTAAATCTGGAGGATTGCCTCACATGTACTACTTCTGAGAGTCTTGCAGTACCAATAAACGGTCAAAATGGACGGAACTGAACTGGTTTCCTTGTTATCCTGTATACTACAGCTTGTGAAGGGTGTACAAAACTCTTTGATTATTGGTTTGTTTAATTTTGCTGGTGTGGTTTGAATCGTTTTGAAAAACACTGTATATGGTATAAAATTGTATAATGTGAGTAGTACACGGTATAGTATGGTATGGAAAACAGTGTAGTGTATGTAGTGTGTATTATAGTATACGGTATATATATAGAATGGATGAGTGTATATTATATGGCAATAGATTCTGTATGCTGTATGCTGTAGGATTTATGACTTTTTGCTATACACGGTATGACTATATTGCATGATATACTCTGGTGTATGAATATATGTCCTTAGAGTATGGCTATATGACTGTTATGTTCTTTAATACGTATGTTACCTAAACTTGTATTCGTTGATGGTTCCTCAAGAGAGGAACCGGAGTGGCTTATATAACTTTGAGAGAAAGGTGTTACCCGAAAAACTCTCCACTAGAACAAAGGTAAGACTTGTTCCAGAATATTCCAAAAGAACCACCGATGCCCGAAGTGCCGAGACGACCGAACGCCGTGATACGGCGTTTGCCGTGGCCAACTTTGAGATCGGACATCGTAGGCTTCATAATGATCTCTATAGGTAATGTCCTACCTAGGGTGGATCTAACAATGACTATATACTGTGGGTTATATGGAAAGATTAGTAGTAGTAGGTATATTAGTAGTAGTAGTTAGTAATTAGTCGTTAGAAGCAGTAGTAGTTAGTCATTAGTCATTAATAGCAGTAGTCTTGACTCCAGTCTTAGTATCTTCATACTACTGATTGCTAGTTTCTAGTGCTTCCTATTAATGTTTCCTACTAGTGCTTTCTACTACTGATTAAAGCATTTCGAGTGGTTCCTGTTTACTAGTGATGGTATTACTAGTATTACAAGTAGATACAGTACACATAGTATTACTAATAAATATACTGCATGGTGTATGATTTATGACTATACGCTTTATGTTATATGGCTATATGTTATTGTTATTAGTGTATGGTGTGTGAATATATGCTATTACTAGTGTATTGTGTGTGAATATATGCTATTACTAGTGTATGGTGTGTGACTATATACTATTACTAGTGTATTGTGTGTGACTATATGCTATATGCTACAGTGTTTTTCAAAACGATTCAAACCAGCGCAGCAAAACGATTCAAACCACACTAGAAAAATTAAACAAACCAGTAATTCAAAATCTCGTTAACAACTCAAAACATTGTTGTATACAAAATAGCAAAGAAACCAGCTCAGTTGCGTCCGTTTTGACCCTTTATTGGTACTGCAAGACTACCAAATGTAATACATATGAGACAAACCTCCAGATTTAAGATTGAGAATATTGAATTGTAATGAAAATTAGTGTGAAACATTACGCCATTTCGTTTGAAAGACTGTGCTAAGGTGTACGATCATGAAGCGTCAATTTATTCATTACCATAATAGAATAAAAGGTATAGGATTATAATTACTTACCATACCATAGTACCATACCATAGTATCATAACCATTGTTATGTTCTTTAATACATTAATGCCTTTCTAATACTTTGCTCGTTGATGGTTCCTCAAGAGAGAAACCGAAGTGGCTTATATAAATTTGAGAAAAACGTGGGAGCGAGCCATCATTGCACGAAGTTTTATGATGGCCATTGCAGAATCCACTATGAATATTGCAAACTCCATATCACAGCTATCATAGCCATCATTGTACGAACAATGGACAAGTACTGCCACTATAAGACTACACTATATTATACTCTACTGTCTATACTACACTATACTATATAAGAGCATCCGGTTTTACCAGATTAATCTTCTCCTTGAATATTTGGCCAATTTATGGTGTACTGGTTATGGTATTAGTGGAAAGAAGCACGAGACCGGAACTTCAACGGTGGTCACGTGACTATAAATATCAGGGCACCTTTAAAAGGCCACCACCAAACCTTTTCAACTACAAAAATCGACATTGTAAAGTCCGGAATTCCAGGATTCCACCAAACCCACTCATATTTCCGTACCATGAAAAATAGGTCTCTTGCGTTGGGCCTTTTTCTGCTGAGGTAGCCGGGTGTACGGGTGTTTTCCGTTCTCGCTAGAGCTAATTCCGGGGTAGCCCATGATTAAAACTGCAGACTCCCAAATGTAATACATATGAGGCAATCCTTTGGATTTAAGATTTCAGAATATTGAATTGTAATGAAAATTAGTGTGAAACAATACGCCATTTCGTTTGAAAGACTGGGCGAAGCGGTAGGAAACTCTTTGAATTATTGGTTTGTTTAATTTTGCTAGAGTGATTTGAACTGTTTTGCCGGGCTGGTTTGAATAGTTTTGAAAAACACTGTATACACTGTATGATGTATGCTATATGCTATATGCTATACACTGTATGGTGATGGGTATGTTCTCAGACAATATTCTGATTAATTAACTATTACTAGGAAATTCTAACAGGATATGGGGAGCTCCATTTTATATAAAATTCTGTAACTCCGCTAAAGCATTTTCACACAAAGATTATGTGAGAGATAAATCTTCCTATTGTATGGAATAAGGTAAGTATAGCCTTAATAAGCTTGTTTAGCACACTCTGATTTTCTAATGAGCTTGCGCATTCCTTTTCCTGAAATGAACATTCATTGTTCACTTTCAACAGACCTCCAAGTCCATGTGTATTAGTGTGTGTGTGTGTTTTTAACTTCTAGGTTATACCGGTCGTGCGCGCGCCAATCACCTATTGCCACTATGCTCACCTCCACCAAATACACACCATCAATTCACACCACACTCTTCCATCAATTCACACCACACTCTCCCACAATGAACCACGGCCCCTTCTCCTGGGGCAGACCCGACGATAGAGTGTATGGCGCCTACAACCAAAACATTGCCAATGCCAGAAATTGCGGCTCTTCCAGCGCCTCTGGAGCCGAGTTTCCTTCTATGCACACCCAACAACCCATAATCACGGGAACTTCGGTGTTGGCGCTCAAATTCAAGAACGGAGTGGCCGTAGCCGCTGATAACATGGGCTCGTATGGGTCGCTTCTTAGATTCAACAACATTGAGCGCTTAATCCGCGTGGGCTCCGAGACCATAGTGGGCATATCCGGGGATATCTCTGATTTACAGCAGATCGAGAGGTTGTTGCACCAATTGGAGACCAACGAGGAGATCTACGATACTGATGGAGGCCACAACTTGCGGGCTCCTCATGTGCACGAGTACTTGACGCGTGTATTGTACAACCGGAGGCTGAAGATGGACCCATTGTGGAATGCGGTGATTGTGGCGGGTTTCAACGATGACAAAAGCCCCTTTTTAAGGTACGTGGACCTTTTGGGCGTGGCGTACGGATCTTCGGCGCTTGCCACGGGTTTTGGAACCCATTTGGCTGTGCCATTGTTGAGGAAGTTGGTGCCCCATGATGAAGACTACGAAAAGGTCACGGAATCCGAGGCCAGAGACGCCATGACAACCTGCATGCGTGTGTTGTACTACCGAGACGCCAGGGCTTCCGATAAGTACACGTTGGCAGTGTTTAGCTATGAAGACGGCAAAATCAACTTATCGTTCGAGACCAATTTGAAGGTGGAGGACCAGAGCTGGAAGTTTGCCAAGAACGTCATTGGTTACGGTTCCAAGCAGCTATAATTGTGCAGAAGAGTGGGCTGAGAAAACGAAACTCAATATTTTTCGTAAAAAGAGACCACGAAGAAAAGATGTGGCTATATGCAGGAGATCACTAAGTGAATAAGTTTTTTGAACAGGTGAGTTGCTTTATTACGAGACAAATGAATCATTTGTGAAGAGATTCCGCAGAGTTATGCGACGACTACTCAGAGATGTCGTGCTTGTACCGACTTGTCAGATATCACTGGAGTCCATAGGGCTCTGTGTCATCAAATAGAGCTCTTGAATGATACTATATGAAGAAGCCGCCAGTTATTTCGATGTAGATTAATCAACTCAGCACAATTACTATAGCACTCATACTTGTAGTGTACAGTAGTCTATACAAGCACCAAGCATATACCATTGTACAGAGTAGATTAAGTAGAGTGTTAAACAGTCACATGATATGACTATATTATTATATACACTTATATGAATGAAATCATATATACAGGGTATGGCTACGACTGCACGGAGTAGTCCAAGATTGACTATAGCCAATGGTACTGTATAGCACCTCTATACATGACATACAATACCGTATATGCAAAGTCTTATATACAGTATTAAGTAGAGTACAGTGTTTTTCAAAGCTTTTCAAATCAGCGCGACAAAAGAGTCAGACCACACTAGCAAAATTGAACAAACCAATGATTCAAAAAGTTCGTACCCCTTCACATAGTCTTTCAAACCAAATGGCGTAATTTTTCATACCAAATTTCATTAGAATTCAATATTATGAAAGGTTAAATCTGGAGGATTGCCTCATATGTACTACATTTGGGAGTCTTGCAGTACCAATCAGGGTCAAAACGGACGGAACTGAACTGGTTTCTTTGGTATTTTGTATACAACAATGTTCTGAGTTGTTAACGAATTTTTTTGAATTACTGGTTTGTTTAATTGTGCTAGTGTGGTTTGAATAGTTTTGCTGCGCTCGTTTGAATAGTCTTGCAAAACACTGTACTGAGTAGGTATTCATACACTTACCAGTAGTATCCCATAAACGAACTATGACTACGACTATACACGGAGTACGACATGGATACTAAATTACTCATTGTACTGTACAGTATTTCTACCCATTGTATGTAATAAGCACCAGTGTAGTTCCGAGATTATTAAGTGGAGTGATTAGTACGTATACATATGATGATATGATATGATACGATATGATATGACTATGGTTTGTAGTGTACTGTATTTGTAGTGTGCTGTATTTGTAGTGTACTATATTAGTAGTGTATTTGTAGTGTATTGTATTTTTTAGTGCATTGTATTTTTTAGTGTATTTGTAGTGTACTGTAATTCTGCACCATATATACAAAAGCACCAGGTAATATATAATACAGAAATTATTGAAAAGCATCAAACAAAGTATTAAGTAAGCTTTACATACAATCACTATGACTAGAATCCCATATGCACTATGGCCATGTACTATATACACTTACTATACCTACTTGTACTGTACAGTATACAGGAAAGCACACCAGGATATAGTACCAAGTGATTTATCAGTGTAAGTAAATAATTAAAAAAAGGTTAAACAACGTTTAAATACACTCCATGAATATAAGTAGTTTAGTATTGACTATGGCTACCTGTACTGTCAACTTTTTTTGTACATCATTACCAATAAGCACCAGCCATACACCATAGTATATACCACCGAGTATTAGCTAGAGTACTAGACATTTACTATGGTAAAAATCATTCACGTGGACTATGAGAGTATTATTTACACTTACTCTATTTACTTACTGTAGTGTTCCCATACAGTGAAGCACTAGTATATAGTATCGAGAGTACAGTACTAAGTAGAGTATAAGCAGTATTAAATAAGATTTAAACCCACAACTAGACACTTCTCGACTACACTTCTTGATTAGTACACTCCAAGACTAGTTCACTTCACGACTACACTTCTTGATTAGTACACTTCTCGACTGGTACACTTCGCGACTAGATACAATATTAGTGTTAGATCCACGATAGGCAGGGCCCTGCCTATAGAGGATTCATGAAGCCTACTCTGTCTGATCGTAACAATGGCCATTCCAAACGCCGTGCCAGTCCCTTTGGAATATTCTAGAACAATCCTTACCATTGTTCTAGTGGAGAGTTT